>VZRX01005425.1:42241-60789 GCA_013398075.1 Notiomystis cincta | reverse complement strand
GGGGCTTGTGAGGGGCGTTTGGTGTTTTGGGGCATTCCCGTCCCTCCTCAAACGGGGAATGCAGAGCCCGGAGCGTTCCTCGGGATGGGGATGCTTCTGTTTGTGCCTGGAGCGAACGACAGCAGCGACTTTGTGCTTTTTGGCGGTGTAGTTAAACGGAGAGTAATCTCCTGGTGGCCAGAGGTTATCCAAGGGCTGGAGCGTCTCTGCTCTGGAGCCAGACTGGGAGAGCTGGGGGTGCTCACCTGGAGAAGAGAAAGATCCAGGGAGAGCTCAGAGTCCCTTCCAGTGCCTAAAGGGGCTCCGGGAGAGCTGGAGAGGGACTGGGGACAAGAGATGGAGGGACAGGACACAGGGAATGGCTTCCCACTGCCAGAGGGCAGGGATAGGTGGGATATTGGGAAGAAATTCTTTCCTATGAGAAGCTGGCACAGGTTGCCCAGAGAAGCTGTGGCTGCCACATCCCTGGAAGTGTCCGAGGGACCTGAGCTAGTGGAAGGTGTCCCTGCTCGTTGCAGGGGTGGAACGGGATGAGTTTTAATGCCCTTTCCAACACAAACCAGTCTGTGATTCTATGACAAACTATAAATTTATCTGTGCTGTATCAGACTGGGAGAATAGCAGCTGTTTAGAGTTTTGCTCCCTTTGGGAACCTTTTCTCATCCATTACAGTTCTCTTTCACTTGTGCACATTCTCAGTGAGCTGAATGCCCCAGCACACAAACAAATGGTTCAGTGAACCACGACTGTGCAAATAAAAAAGTGGCAGAAGAGATATTTGTCTTCAACTCATGATGCAAATGGAAAGCCTCAGCTGGGAAATGCTGTTTTGTGGGATTCTTGTTAGCTTTTACATTTCTAGGTGTGATGGTCTCTCACACTGGAGCATTTTGGTTGTGATCATCACATTTCATTCTGGTTGCAAAACTGAAATTGTGTTTAGGAATTCAATAGAAAACAAGTCTTGCTTGTCTTTGGGATAAATACCTCGAGTGGCTGTTTAAATTGCTGGAGTTAAGGCCATGATGCAATAAAAGCATAAAAGATCCTTGACTGGTGGCTTTGTTCAGCCTGATAAGGATTTTCAGGGAACATCACTCCCTCCACCCTCGGGTGGTGACCGTCCCCTCACCGACACCTGCTGAGCTTGTGCATTGCAGGCAATCAAAGGACTCTTTTCAAAGAGTACAAACACCAAAATAGCTGAAATTTGACTGACACCTGGAAGGCTTGAGCATCCCAGAGCGGTTCTGAATTCTGACTTCAGTAAGTCCTGGGGACACACAGAGACTCTAATGCAGCCAAGTTATTTTTATGGATGAAAATACATTTAACAGCAATTTTGAGTATATTCACAGTACAGTTGTGGGTTCTCATGACTGGTCTTGACCCAGCTTCTGCTTTTGTTGTTGTTGTTGTGGTGTCCTGTTAGTTCAGCAGGCTCTGATCTTGCAGCTTTTCGTGGTCTCAGGCTGCAAGGGAGGTTCTGCCTCTGAACTATCAGAAACTGAAAATTAGTTTTAAAAAAGAGGAGAATCAGGACTGAACAATTATTAGGGTCCAGGACTGCTCCTCCTATTTTAAATTCCATAGTGCTGTTGTCACCTTTGTTATCCCTCTCTGCTGTTTTGCTGAGTAGCTGCCTCAGTCTGTGAAGAGATTTTGTGGTAATTTAATGTCCTGCCTCGAGTTGCAAGGGGAAGTTTAGGTTGGATATTAGGAAAAATGTCTTCACTAAAAGGGTGGACAAGCCCTGGAACAGGCTGCCCAGGGAACTGCTGGAGCCATCAGATGTCCCAAAACACATGGATGTGGCACTTGAGGACATGGATTAGTGGTGATCACGGTGGTGGTGCTTGATGGTTGGACATGATGATCTTGAGGGTCTTTTCCAGCCTTAAGGATTCCACGGTCCTGTGATGTGATTCTATGGCTCTGTCACATTTTGTCACTCATAACCAGGCGAAGAAAGGTGGATGTCGTAGAGGTGCATCACATCCACATCTCTTCCCAGCTCTCTCCTGAGAGATGACAGGTTTTCCCTCTTATTTAATCACAGAATTCAATTTTCCCGTGCTGCCTTACCTCACCTGAGCTCTCCCCCCAGGCCTGACACCGTCCCCAAGGAGCCGGTGCACCATGACAGCGCCGCCCCACAACCTGTCGTGCCACCACTCCATCGACGACTTCCGCAACAGCGTCTACTCCACGCTCTACTCCATGATCAGCATCGTGGGCTTCGTGGGCAACGGCGTGGTGCTGTACGTGCTGATCCGCACCTACCGGCAGAAAACGGCCTTCCAGGTCTACATGCTCAACCTGGCGCTGTCCGACTTCCTGTGCGTGCTCACGCTGCCCCTGCGCGTCATCTACTACGTGCACAAGGGCCACTGGTTCTTCAGTGACTTCCTGTGCCGCCTCTCGTCCTACGCGCTCTACGTCAACCTCTACTGCAGCATCTTCTTCATGACGGCCATGAGCTTCTTCCGCTGCATCGCCATCGTCTTCCCGGTCCGCAACATCAGCCTGGTGTCGGAGAGGAAGGCCAAGTTCGTGTGCGCCGGCATCTGGGTGTTCGTCACCCTGACGAGCGCGCCCTTCCTGCGGAACGGGACGTACCAGCACGGCAACAAGACCAAGTGCTTCGAGCCGCCGGAGAACACCCAGAAGACAAACCTGGTGGTGATCCTGGACTTCATCGCCCTCTTCGTGGGCTTCATCCTGCCCTTCGTCGTCATCACCATCTGCTACGCCATGATCACGCGGACGCTGCTGCGCAACTCCCTGCGGAAGAACGAGGCCAGCCGCCGCAAGGCCGTGTGGATGATCGTCGTGGTGACCGCCACCTTCCTGGTGAGCTTCACGCCGTACCACGTGCTGCGCACGGTGCACCTGCACGCGCTGCGCCTGCGCGGCCCTGGCTGCGGGGACACCGTGTTCCTGCAGAAAGCCGTCATCCTCACCCTGCCCCTGGCAGCCGCCAACTGCTGCTTCGACCCCCTCCTCTACTTCTTCTCCGGGGGCAACTTCCGGCAGAGACTCACCACGCTGAGGAAGGCGTCCTCCTCCAGCTTGTCCCAAGCCTTCAGGAAAAAGATCTCCGTGAAGGACAAGGATGAGGAGCCCTTTGGAGAAAGCCAGAGGGAGAATGGAAGGGCCGCTGTGGCGCCTTCGTAAGGAGGTTAAACCTTCCCCTCAGAGCTCTGGTGGGTGATGGAGATCTCTGAACTCTTCCAGAAGATGGGATGGAGGCTTGCAAGCCTTCGTTGCAATCAAATAACTGTGGACAGTCCCCACTCTGTGGTACTTGGTGGCAGAGCCGCTCCTGGGGCTGGGCAGCCCCTGGGACCCCCACATGGGACAGAGAGCCACCAGCAGCAAACTGTGGAGCTGCTGCCGAACTCCCAGACCCCCTTCCAAGGCTGTATTTGGGCATTTGCTTCGTTTCACAACTCTCCGAGAGCGTTAATTCCCCGAGCCAGTGGGAAATGTAAACAAAGCGTGCGGCACGTGGGGAGCTCCTGACAAACAACCAGGGCAGAGCTTTCACTGGATCTTCAAACAGCCGCCAAGTTATGTTATTTACACAGCAAGGCTGGGATAATTCCTGCCCTGCTCCCAGCTGCCTCTGGATTTTGGGTTTTATGATCATTATGAGTGTTTTAGGCTCCCAGGGCTGTGCCTGGGCTGAAAATCAAGAGGGAGCCCTCTCAAGCTCCACTGAGCAGCTTGAGGTGCTTTGATGGGCAGCAGATTTGCCAGTATTGTCCCAAATTCTAGAAAAATCTATGGGATCAGTTGTAAAATTGCAGTATCCTACTGTGCAGGATAACTTAGGAGTAAGGTTTCCCTTTTATCCTGTTTCAGTGGCACTGATCCTGAAGTGATGGCTGCAGGATTCAGAACATCACTCCAGTTTTTGGGAAAGTTTTAGGTAAAAGTGGAGCTCTGCGTGCTCAGAGTCAGATTTGCCTTTCTCAACTATTGGCCAAGGGTGTTAAATTAATAATAAATAAAAATAAAGCTCTCTAGGATGTTTGATCCTGCTCCAGAGTGTTCACCTCACCCACACCTGGCAGCAAAGAGGCAACACCAAGTCCTTGGAAAGATCCTTAGGAAGAGCTGGAGGTTCAAAACCTGAGTCTGGATGAGATGTGATGCTGAAAAAACTTTTTTTCATCTGTAAAAAAACCTTCAAACTCCTGGATGGCGGGAGAGATTCCTGTACTTTTCCAGGGGATCTGCTGGAAGGTTGCACTCCTGCCTCTGCTGGAGCAGAGCCTGGCCAGAGATGTGCGATGCATCCTGACAGAAATAGAAATTCTTGTAGGATTAAACCTCTCAGTTGGAGAAGGAGTTGAAAAATGAACAGCAAGTGTGTTTGGATATGGTATTTATGAAGTTACTCGATGTTATCTTGAATAAAGAAAACAGTTTTAGTAGTGAAGAATAACAGTGAGCAAAAGGAGTTTGGCTTGGACAGGCATCTGCTGGAGAAATTATCTGTACAGATAATTAGAGTGTGAATTCACTCTTTACACCACAGCCCTGGCTCAGCAAAAGGCAGTTGAAAAACCAAATTCAGCTGCAGGACAAATGATGGGTGTGAATTTCCTGGGAGACCTGAAATTCCTTTGTTAAATTTGAAGGATAAAGTGGCAGAGGGCTGAAAGCTGCTGCTGTAGAGGAGAGTTAGAACCCCCCTAAATGCCCAGGAGGGCAGAGCCAAGAACTGCAAATTGTTCAGGGAAAACATGTGGAAGAATTGGCTAAAACTCATTTTTGAGGGTCAGCATTCCACTTGTGTCTCCAGGCTTTAAAAGCACTGTGAAACTAAATAAAAACTCTCATGGGAAAAAGTTTCAGAATATGCAGGAATAATATGCCTATTCCCAAATTTTAAAATATTGTACAGTAAAGCTAAATGTGTGTGTATATATATTTGTATATATTGCAAAGCATTTTTATTGTACCAGAAGTATTGTTTAACCTTTTGCCTTTTTTATTTGAATGAGATAATGTTAATGGCAAAGAAAATGGCAGCTTTTTTCCCTTTTTTGTGCAATAGGAAAGTCTGTTCTAAAAAAGGTTACTGAAAATCAAATGAAAACATTGCAAGTGAAATTTTAATTACTGTTTTCTGTGGCTCCTTTGAAAGTCTCTGTTACAGATTCTTCTTCCCTACAATAAAATTTTATTTGCACACAGCACCAGAGTCTAATATTTGCTTAATAATAATAATTTATAATGATGTAATAAACACTTAGAGCAGCACAGATTGCCGAGATTGTTGGGGCAGTTATTTTGCTCCAGCCAAACTGGCCTTTGCTGTAGCTCAATTCCCTGGATTCAGGCCACCACCTGGAGCTGCTGTTTGGGGACCTGTTGGATCCAAAATACTTCTGATGCTCTCGGTAGACCTTGCAGAGGTGGGGCAGCCCAACAAAAAGAACCTGGATAAATTGGGATTTACGGACAGAAAATGCTCGGGAGACACCTGGAGGGCAGGGCTGCTCTTGGCGAGGGGGATTGTTCTGTCTGTTCTTTGTGGTCACACATCACAAACTCAGGTTCCTGCACAGGAAAGTCTGCTGGGAACGTTTCTCCTTGGCTCTTCCCAAAGCAGGCGCGGGGGCTGCCGCGGGTGTGCAGTGACCAAGCTCCAGCCCAGAGCGGTGGGGAGGGACTCTGCCATCAGCCGCCGGTGGCACACAGGTGACAGGCACTGTGCCCTGCGGACAGACAAGCGCCAGCCTGGCAGCACTCCCGGGCAGTTCTGCTCAGGAGCACGAACCTGGAGAGAAAGCTGTGCGGAGAAACAGGAGCTGTGCTTGGGACGGGGCAAGTTTGGGACTGTGGTGTTTTGGGGGCTGTACGGAGGGGACCAAGCGTGACCCTGGCGCAGCGACAGACACGACAGGGGCCGCACTGAGCGGGTCGGGCTTCTCCTGGAGCCTGGGCTTTTTCCTGCCGCCGTTCCTGGTCCGAGGGTGTCCCCTAGTGCTGAGCCGTGCCCAGAGCCGCTGCCGAGGCTTCCTCTTCTGATTCAGCCCAGCCCCAGCTCCTCCCCTGTCACATTGTCCCGTTTCCTCGGGTGTTGACCCTCTCCTTCCTCCCCCTCTCCTCCCCGCCTGTATTTTATTTCACAACCTTCGGGTTTCCCTCTCTGCCTTCCTTTTGGTTTTTCCTATTTTTCAGGATGGATGCTCCAGCTGGGAAGGACCCAGCCACAGAAGGACCCGGTATCCTCCACCTTGGGCTCCAAGTGTACCCCCGACTTTGCCTAAAACACGCTGATTTTCCATGGGATATCTGTCCCAGTACGGGCCTGCAGAGCTTCCACTGGCAGCTGGTGGTGAGCGGGACATCACCTCCTCGTGACTGTTTGGCCTGGGTGTGTCTGGGAGGGTTTGTTTCTGACCAAACCAGTACAGCTGTGGGTGGAAAGCTCTGCAAGAAACTGGTTATCCACATGGGAATGGAATGGTGCTGCCTGTCTCCCACCAAAGGAAAGGGAGCTGCCACACAGACACAGCTGGGAAGTTCTGAAACTGCACATGGGACGTGCCCACCCTTATTCCATAAACTGCTTCCCCATAAAAGTCCTGCAGGATGTGAGAAGCCAACAGCCCTTCAGTTTAACGAGCAATAAAGTCCAAGCACTGGCAATAAAGAGAGATTTCCTGCTCTGAGCATGGTGCCTCCTGCTTTCCCCATTCCTGGGCATGTATTTTGGGGCTGGAGGGGCTCAGTTCATTCCCACTGCCTGGATTCCCAAGGGATCTGTGCACTGAGAAGCTCTGGGTCCCTTAGCAGGAGTTAATTCTCAAGCTGAATCTTAATTTAGCATTTTTTCCCCATTTCCACTATGGACATTAGGAAAGGGACGTCTCCCACATGGCAGGAGGGAGAACTCCAGGCTCTTTATCCTTGTCCTACACAGGGATTACCTGATTACCAGGGGAAAAAAACTGAGGAGCAAAAATAAAGGAAAGCCCATCAGATTTTAAAACACCATCAGCACTGAAATGTCTTAGAAACATTCCTGAAAGTAAATCTGAGTATGAAAAACCACTTGGGGTTACAAATCCCTCTTGGGATCAGCAAGGTTGGGAACTCTACCCTGCTTTTTCCAAACTCTTAAATCCAGCCCTGCGAGCTGCCACACGTACAAACAATATTTGGAATATTTGCAGACCTCGCTGGAGGGGGAAAGGTGCCCATTTTGTTCTTGTCAGTGTGGTTTCTTACGCTTCAGAGGAACCCAGGCTGCTGTAGGAGCAAAGCAAGGGCCCTTTGTTAGGTCAATAAATACATTCCTGATGGATCTTCACCAGGTTAGGAGGGATAGAAGAAAGGAGGCAGCAAAACCCCACTGTTTTATCATTAATAAAAGTCCAAGTCCAGGGCCACTGCTGCAGGTCTCTACTGGGGGAGGCAAAGACTAAACAGAGTTTGGTTTGGGTTTGGCCTGCTAAATTCCCTTTATTTGTGAGGAGCACAACTCCCTGGTGATGTGCTTGAGTTTAACTTCAGCAAGGCTGAGGTCACTTGGGTTGTTTAGTCTGGAGAAGAGGGGACTGAGGGGAGACTCCTCAGGGGCTGCAGCTCCTCCCGAGGAGCAGCTCCAATCTCTGCTCCCTGTGACAGGGACAGGACCCAGGGAATGGCTGGAGCTGAGCCAGGGCAGGGTCAGGCTGGAGATCAGGGAAAGGTTCTTCTCCCAGAGGGTGCTGACACTGCCCAGGCTCCCCAGGGAATGGTCCCAGCCCCGAGGCTGCCAGAGCTCCAGGAGAGTTTGGACAGCGCACCCAGGGATGGACAGGGTGGGATTGTTGGGGTGTCTGTGCAGGGGCAGGAGCTGGGCTCTGATCCCTGTGGGTCCCTTCCAGCTCAGGGTATTTTATGATTGCAAGGGTCCTCACAGCCCCATGAGCCCCTCAGTAACACCTGGAGGGTTCAAGGACAAGAAGCAGAGTGTCACCATGTCCCTGCTGTGGGGACAGGCAGGACTGGAGGTTCCTGCAGGTTTTTGTCCCACCAGCCCAGGAGGCTGCAAAGGGCTCACTCGAAGCTGCTGGGTTTGGGAGCAGTTATTGCAAAAGGCAGCCTGTGGCTGGACTGTTAGAATTGCATCTGTCCCAGGGTCAGAGAGGCTTTATTTCCTTTCTGAGTAACCCTGAGACAGCCCCTTCTCTGTGCCCTGTCCTCCCCACGTTACTCACGCCAGGAAGCTGCTGACGTGAGTGAGGGCTGGAAAACGCTACACTGCCCTTTCACCACGAATTTTCAAGGAAAATGAAATGAAAAGATCCCCCAAACTGGCCTTGAGCCGCTGCTCCTGTCAGCAGCATCTCCTCCCACACTCCCCACGTCCTTCACCACCCCAAACCACTGTGCCAGAGGGTCACAGGGCTCTGGAGCTGCTCGGGTGGGAAGGGCAGGGCAGCAGCTTCCCTACAAACCTGGAGCAGCATCCTCACCTGTGGGGAGGGGTTGTGATGCTCAGCTCCAGAGGAGAGACTGGAGCAAGGCTGAGACCCCTCAGTGCTGGGGAGTCCCAGGCAGGGCAGGGCTCCAGCGGAGCAGAGGCTGAGCTCAGGTGGATGTTCCTCTTGGGATGCAGCATGGTGACTCCAGTCAGGGTTAATCATATCCTGTGGGAGGAAAAAGAGCCCTCAAGGATGTGAACTAATGAAACTGAGGTGCTGAGGAACGGATGTCAAAGCCCTGTGGGACAGCCCTGCACATCCTCAGCTCCTGGGGCAGATCCTCCTGGGATCTGTCAGCAGCCTCTTCAGATCCAAACTGTGCCACTCACACCAGCTGATGGTAGAGTTTGCTCCCACTGTAATTAAAACTAGAAGTAATCAATAGAATCTGAGGTTGTTCTGAGGGTCAGCAAATGTCCCTGGTGTGTCTGCCCGTGGCAGAAGGCACTGGAAGCACTGGGCAGTGCTGGGCAGGAGCATCCAGAGCCACAGAAAGTGGCACCAATGATTCAACTCAAATTAAATGTCTAATTATGGTAGCTCCCTCCCATGGTGGGAATTCTGCTGATGAAACAACCCCAGCAAACATCCAACATGATGCTGAGCTTGTGTGAACCCAGGCATGGATCTCATCAGCCTCCACAGCTTCCAGGGAGGTGCTCGGGGTCGTGACCTCCTCCACCAGCATTGACCCCTCAGCAGAGCTGTATATTTTGATTTTTCCCTGTTTATTTCTACTGGATGTTCCTCTGAAAACAACTGTGCTCCAACAAGGACTGCTGGAGGAGGAGGAGGCAGCTCTTACACTTCATACTGAGAGAGGGCACAATTCGTGGGTAAACTGACTTAGAAGGGAGTTGGGAAAGGTAGAAATATGGGTTATTAGCCATCAAGTCTAGAAAAACAGCACAGCCAGAAAAATACTGCCCTCCCAAGAACCAAGGATAGTGAGATAATGAAAAGTTAAAGCTGAAGTTTCAACCCCAAATGTAATTCGGTTACAGGAACAAAATACTTAAGTGCTTCAGCCCCTGCTTTCCCTGGAAAATTGAAATTTCTACAAAATACCAGCTCTTTATCCAAATTACAAGGATTGTACAAACTGCAGGAGTTGTAGGGAGAGGGAGGAGATTTGGGGCTGTTTGAGAAAATAGCAAATATTTTATGTTCAATTTCAGGGGCTTTTCCTTAAGTTCAGTGCAGCAATGCCACAGTAGAGCACCACCTTTGCCATCCCAGCTCACACAAACACAGTTTGGACTCCTTTTGGATGGAGGGATCTATATTTAAGGACTTTTATTGATCGATTTTCCTTGATTTTATATAGAAATATGTAAATAGGAAGACCACGGTGGTGAAAAGACAGCACTGAGCAAGACCCTGTTGTTGGTGAGGCATTTTCTGTCCCCTCTCCCAAAGTTAAAGGGGTCAGGGCCCCCTAAGGAGGCACAGACAGCATTTTATCCATCAGAAGGAGGATTTTAAAGCCATGTAACCTTTGGTAAAAGCAGAGATTAACAAACCTTGTTGAGTGACACTGTGACAAAAGGCCAGCCCTGCACATGTCCCACACAGCCCCAGGACACTGCTGGCACCGTTTGGGGAGAAAAGATGAAGTAACAGCAAAGAGGGGAAGTGAAAAGCCCATTGCTTCATTTCTTTATGCAACAAGGGTGCTGTGGTTCTCTCAAAACGTGTGTTTGTTTTTGGAGGAACAGCTGGAACAGACACTGAGGCCACATGTGTCACTGGGGGAGGATTTGGTGGCCCTGCAGGGTGACCAGTCACAGGGAGACACTCACAGGTACAAATATTCCATGTTTGGGGGCTTTCCCTCAGCTCCAGTAGAAATGTTGAGCATGAATAAGGTCAAAGAGGGTCATTCCAAGCTTTTTATTGCAGGAGGTGGTTCAAGCAGGTTGTCCCAGGAGGAGGGAAGGGGGCAATGCCATTGCTGGGGTTCAGCTGCCTCATCCCTCACCAAGGCAGAGGAGCTCTGGGCTGGGGGTCCCAAATCCCTTCCTGGCACACAGGAGCTCTCAGCCCCCTCTCACAGCTCTAACACAAATCTATCCTGGTGCTGTCGTGCTTGTCTCACCCCTTATCTCACCCCCAGCCAGCTGGGACTCCTGGCTGCCCTGGGAAGTGGGAAGGGGCTTAGTGTGAGGGTGAAGCAGAGGGACAGGGAGTGATGCTGGAGCACCAGGCCGTTCTCCACCACATTTTCCAGCAGAAAAGTCCACCCTGAGCTCACCACCAGGGTGGTGACCAGGAGCACTGCCCTGCAGACAGCTTCCAGGGCATTCCAGGAGACCTCACAGCTCCATACTCCGCTTCCACCTCCCTTTATTCCCTCTGCTTTTCTCTCGGGTCAATTGGGAGATTCACAGCTGGAGCATCACAGACAATCCCCACATCAATCCCCAGGGATGGCCTCAGCTGGCAGCTGCTCCAGGCCCCATTTGCAGTCTCTGGAGTCACCAGTTCCTTCTCCAGAGCAGGGGAATGGCAAATCCAGCACTCCTGGAGCAGAGCCTTTGGAAGGGCTCCCCAAACTCCCCACCCCCAGCAGCTCCAGCACCAGGCACACAGCAGGGCAGGCAGAAGGGTGATTCTTCACAGCAAGAGAGGATGGGGAAGGGGGCAGGGGGCCATTTGGTTTTTTTTCCTGCTTTCTCTTCTGAAGTGTCCTTGATCATTCTACTCCCAGGTTCTCTCACAGAGATCTGCTCTGCCTGCTGAGAAATGCTCCTTGTGCCACCACCTCACATGGAAGATCCGTGCTTGGACCTTCCCTCTGAGGGTGGGAAACCAGATCCATGCCAATCTCAAACTGGAGATCATTAGCCTCAAACAAATAAGTAGATTTCAGTAATGGATACAGCGTGGATGTTTCCTGGAGGAGCCAATATTTGAATTTTTCACAGCTGCATCTCTGCCTTTTGCTGGGTGGGTTTTTTGGTTTTTTTCCTCTTTAGCCTGAAGTGCTCCCAACTGCCTCATGCCTGCTGCTTCTTATTTGCATCCCAGACCTGACTGATGGCTCTGCACTGATATAAAATATATCAGATAAAAAATGCTCATTGGGGTGGGGAGAGTCCCTTCTGCAGTGCTGAGGACACAGATCCGATGGGAAGGGGATGCTGCTCTATCTCCAACGTCTTTGGGGCTGGAAGAGGAGCCCCCAACACAGAGCAGAGGCCCCCAGGCCTCCATCAAGTGAGAAATAAAAACTAAAACAACAACAAAAAAAAAAGGGAATGGAAACAATCATGAGGAATGGAGTTATTGTAGGAGAGAGCAAGTAAAAGAGGTTGTTTGGGGACAGGGAGGAAAATGCCAGATAGGAAAGAAATAGAGCTCTGAGGAGAGACAATGGAGAACTGGAGTGAAACAATTGATGTCCCATGTGGACAGGGAGCAGGGAGATGGTGGAGCAGCTTTTCCCAAAGGTGCTGCAGCTTCCAGCACTGTCAGCCAGGGATGGACATCAAACCTGCCGTGCTCGGGGCTGAGGAAATGTTGGTGCCAGTGTGAAGGGAAGTGGGTTCTCACTCCCTGAAAGTGAGGTGGGGGGAGTTAAACCAAGGGCAGTTAAACCAAGCAGCCAGAAAAACAAGAGAACCTGTGGAAAGGTAGGAAACCTGCTCTGAGTGCCCAGCAGGAAGGAAACAGCCAAAACAAAGGGATGAGCATCACATTACACCTGACACAGGAATAGTTCAGGTTGTCTCAGTCCCTCCACTGCTGAGGGTTCACCTGCAGCTCCCCTGGACGTGCCCTTCAGAACAAGTTAAAAAAGAGATCAGCATTTCAACAGCTGAACTCTCAGCCTTTTGTCTGATGGAAAAAAATCAATTCCAAATGTGGAGATCTCAATTCAGGCTGTAATTTTGTTACAATTCAGATTTATTCTGCTTGCTTTCTTTCCCCTTTTTTTTTTTTTTTTTTTTTTTTTGTCCTTCCCCTCCTCTCTGTTCTCCAGACATTGGCTCTGCTGCCTGTTCTGCTCGCCAAAGACCTTTCTCAGCTGAATTCCAGGCAGGGAAACGAGACCCTGCCCAGCCCAGGCAGTGAAATCCCCTCTTTGGGATAAAAACACAGGATTCAGGTGCTTCTGCAGCATCCTGGAAATGTTCTCTGCAGGCAGAGCAGCAGGAAAGCTGACATCAGAGACAGTTTGTTAAACAGCTTCACTCTGATTTACAACACCTTTATAAATGAACTTATTTTGGCTTTCTCCTTTCATCACCAGAGTGAGGACAAGCTCTAAAGTGTTTAAGTGGTGGTTGTTTTGATTTCTGAGGCTCCAGTTCCTTGGAACTGTGAGCACACTCCCAGGTAAGCAGACCTGACCCAGCTGTGGTGTCCCTGTGACCGGGGCAGCTGGAGAACTGTCCCTGTATCCACCTGGGAGCAGCTCTGCTCCTGCTCCTGAGCCTTCCCACTGCTGGCACGGCTGCTGCATCTTCCCTGTGCTCTGGGGATGCTGCAACCCCAGGGAGAGAGGCAGGAGGAGCTCCATCCCACAGGGAGATCCTGCTTTCCCCAGCTGAACGTTCTGCCACGTTGCTTCCCAAGGCCGCTGCTTGGACCTGCCCGTTCCCAACACTTTATTGAGGCACAGAGTTCTTCAGCCTGTTTGGATTTGGGTTTGTTTTCTTCTTGTTTGCTTCTTGGCTTGGGGCAAGAGTTATAGATTTATGGCTCAACAGAGCCAGTGTTTGGAACTGGACTGAAATGAGGTGTTTGATCCCTATCAGGGCCCCTGCTGAACAAATTGAGGAGAAACAGAGCAGAAAGACCTTGCAGAAGGCAGAAAAGTTGTATGGGAGAGACCAGGCAGGTGTTCCACAGCCTTCTCCTCACGTGGTGGTGACAGCAGCTCCAGGCTGGGGCTGACAGAAGTGAGGAACAACCTCCCTACCCCAGGTTTTTACCATTTACACGTATCCAGCAGCAGGGTGGGAGCTCCAGCCCTCCCTCCTGCACGGGAGAGGGATGAGGGTGAGCTCAGCTTTTCCTCCCTGCTCACAGAAAGATCTTCAGTGGGCCAAGGTTTAACTCCCTTTTCCAAACAGCCCCCATTGTGCTTCCAACCTGCAGGATGGAGATGTGGGAGCAGCTCGAGGTCAGGACACGCAGTGTTTGCTCGTGGGCTCTGCCACATAACGAGTAAAGGGACCATAAACCAGGTGTTCGCCAGCGCTGAACTTCATCCCTCACCTCCTCCAGCAGCCATAAACACCAGCAGTGTTTGTTGTGGGCTGCAGAGGGCTTTTGGCTTGGTTTTTATGGTGACTTTGTGCCAACAGCTTTGTGGATTCGGGGCCGCTGTTCAGTGGGGTTTTACGGGAGCAGGTCTGTGCCAGGAGCTCTGTTTGGAGTCAGGGTTCTTGGGATGTTCTTGGGGAAAGAAGCACAGACAGCAAAAGGTGATACCCACCTGCATCTCCCTCCCCTTCCAGGCTGCCCTGGTCCATTCTGGCCTGTCCATACTGATGCCAAGCATTTTTTTTTGCTGTAAGGCACTGCCAGACCTGAAAACCATGGAGAGGGCAGAGAGTTCTGTGAACATCACTGAACCCACAAGAAAATCTCCAAACTTGGTGTAATTCCTTCAATTAAAATGACATCAGTTTTAGTGGCAAGAGGACAAAGCTGGTCACTGGTGCTGGTATCACCCTGTGCCTCTGCTGGTGTCACCTGTTTGTTTTGTGGGTGTTTAACAACCCTAAATCATTTCTGCTGGTGTTGATTTGCTTCTGTGGTTCAACATCAAAGAAACAGCAGCTGGATGGGACTTGGAACAACCTGGGGCAGTGGAAGGTGCCCCTGCCCATAGCAGGCAGTGGTACTGGATGGGTTTTAAGGTCCTTTCCCACCAACCATCCCAGGATTCTGCGATTCCGTGGAACAGGGATGAGGCACCTGCAGAGCAGCGGGCGTGTCCCGGCGACCTTTGAGGAAAACCCCCTCTCCTGATGCCCTCCAGGCTTTTCCCAGTGTGCTGCTTTCCAAATCCCCAGCCCAGAGTGCTGGTTTGCTCCCTATGGAGCAGATCCCACAGCTGGAGAAAACACTCCGGATGTGGAAGGAGCGGTGCCAGCGCACAGAGGTGGAAAATCTGCTCCAGCATCGCTGTTTACTCCTGCAGATCCCAGCACAGCTCCCAGCAAAGTGCTGCTCCAGGGGAGTTTGTTTGCCAGGCTGCCCTGCCCTGCTCCCTCCTGGAGTGCAGGAGGTTGTGTGTAGCCAGGGAAAACCGAGGGAATGTGTTCCAAGCCCTCGCTCGCAGCTCCCAGCGAAGGCAGGAGAGCGGAGGCTTTGCTAGACACGAGTTCAAGTAACCAGGATCGTTATTATTGTAGTCAAAAGATGGAAAAATAAACATTTTTATTATGGGCTGGAACTAAAACTCCAGGACAGCTGCTAATCCCCCTGATAAGTGGGGTGTTGGCGTGGAGGGGGGGTGTGCATCCAGGTTTTTGTTATTTGAGCTCCCCAACCCACGTTCAGACTGGGATATGTTGTAATTGCAACAGTCCTCTTATCTTTCTTTTCTCCCCTCTCTGTCAAAGGCTTTTCTTTTCCATTTCTTTAATATTTTTCTTTCCCCCTGCCCCTTTATTTTTATTAACTCACCTAGGGCAGTTGAATCAGCAAATTAAAAAAAATGAAATTGCAATTCCAAATTTTCTAGTGGAAGAATGAGCATGTTTTTGGCACTGCCTCTTGCCATTGTTTTGCTAAGACAGACTCTCCTTAATTCCCCTTTTCCATTTCAGAGCCTGCCCTTCCTTTATAAGCCCAGATTTCTTCCCATTTGTCCTCTCTTTCCTCCCTCCTGACTCATTTCCACTTCCCATTTCTTTTCTCTTTCCCTTTCCTCTCGCCAAGTGTTCTCTGATGTTATATTCTGCTATTTTTAATTCCTCCTTCCCAGGCCCAGTGCCCTCTTCCTCTCCAGACTGAAAGGACAGTCTGGGCAAAAATTTCCTCAAAATCCCACTTTTCCCAACCCAGTCGCTGCCTCGGTGTTTGGAAACTGCTGTCCCCACACGTCCTCGTGGCTCTCCAGGAATTCCAAAATAGAGTTAAAGCTGCCCTCAGCCTTGTTCCATGTAATTCCTGACCCATTTAATCAGAGCCTTCCTCCCAGTCAGTTTGGTCACTGTGCTCCTCACGCCAAATATTCCTCCCGTGCAGCTTTTCCGTCTGGAACATCCCGCCTCTGCCTCCAGCCTCACCTCCCTCTCCAGTTCCAGCTGTAAAAAACAGCTTTCCCTCACTGTCAGCCTGTGGCAGGCTGGGTGTGGGCAGCAAACATTGGGTCATTTCTTTTCCATGGTGTGGGAATAGCTGTCGCTATAACTCGGAGCAGTTGGAGTTTTAAGGAGCCCTGGAGCCTGCAGGGTGTGGGCAGGTTGGAGATCCTTCATCCCAAGGCTCACTGGAAACGAGCTGCAACTCCAGAGGTTTTTCCAGCACTTTGCTGGAATGACCAGTGAGAGGCTTGATGGGATATGAGATCCATTTTAAATGGAAATTAAAAGGGAAAAAATTGATTTAAGGAAAGACTGGGGGGAAAGGAAAAGGATTTTTATTGTGTTATTACCTACAAAGGAATTCTTGTCCTTACCAAAGCTGGGGGGTCCAGGAGCTTTCAGAGCTCAGCATTCCCTCCCAAGGACCTCCTGTATTCTGATATCAGGCACAGGACACCACCACGGGGGATCACAACCACCACCAGTCACAACTTGCAAGGTTTAGCTGGCAATGGATAAATACTGAGCCTGGGAAGTCAAAACAGTCCTTGAATCTCTGCTTTCAGCAGCAAAGTTCATTTGGTGCAAAGTGTTTCAGGTTTCCAGCTCCCATCTGGTGGGTCTCTGTCAGGAGACCGCCCAAAATTAAGCCCAAATACTCCACTTCAGAATGAAATCCCCGGGGCACTGCAGATTAGGCAGAGCCTGTGGAGTTCTAAGATTCCTGAGACGGAGCACTGAAGATTCCAGGAATTCCCTCAAAGGTGAAATTATTTACCAACTTCTTGTTCCTAAAGCAGATCTGCACTCACTGGGTCCTGTGCTGGTCTGGTCCTCCACCTTCCCTGAGGAGTTCCCAGACTTAAATGGGAGCTGGAATGAAAGAATTCCATTTGGGATCATCAGTGAAATTCAGAGTTTAGTATCAGGGACAAAAGCATGGTGAGACTCAAAACAAAGGAGCAGATTCTTTTTCCTCCAAATCCTTGTCTGCAGGTTTCAATCCATTCTAGAGGCAAATTTATAGGTTCTTATCAACCATAATAAACCAGGGGATGTGCTGATCCACACCATTCCACAGGGAAAAGAATCAGGCCAGGAGTCACACGTGTGCAGGAAAACTTGTGGAAGGGGTAGAAAGAAGAGGAAATTTCATTGCAGAGATTTTTAACAATTATCTTGTAAAGAGGAAAAGGTTTCTCCTGCCTTTTCCACCTGGAATTGGACATGGATTCAGCTACGAAATTTTGCTTTTCAGATGTCATCTTCTTTCACTGTTTGCTCTCAATTAGCAGGGAATATATTTATCATTTTATGGACCTGTATCAGTAAAATTAATGGTAAAGTTATTCTGAGAGTTTTTTGGTAACCTATTAATTGCTTAAAATTTCAGCAGCCACCACCACTTCTGGCCTTTCTTACCAGGGCCTGCTTGTTCAAAAAGATGGATGGGAATTTATTTTAGTCTTGTCCAGCACAGGGTGTTGTTATGGCAAATCAGCCCTTTCCACCAGTCTCCAGAGAGAAATTCTCTGACATTAGGGAACAATTTCTTCCATTCATCACAAAATTTTCTATATTCATTATGAACACATCCAAGATCAATCCAGGGGTAAACACAAGCCCATTCATTTTAAAAGGTTAGTCTTTCTATGTCTATTATATAGATATATGTATACACATTTATTATATTGCATATAAATGTCAAGTGTGACCTTTTTCTGCTGTGATCCACAGTTTAGTAGGGCTTGTATAAAAGCACAGCTGTCACATTTATTTTACATCCACACGGAGCTGAATTCCACACAGAATATCCCTGAAACCGCTGCTTTAAGCAAGTTTGAGGCACATTTTTTCCAAGCACATTAATGGAAATATATTGGTGTAAACTGCCCGGTGGAAATAAGGTAAAGAGTGTAAGATTTATTGGTACATTATCTGTCGGGGGAAAAAAAGGATGTGCCAGAGGGGTTTTTTAAGCCCCTGCCCTTGATCCTCTTTGCAGCTTGGGATGCTCCGAGGCTGGACACGGGAATGGAGCTGCAGGGGATGCACAGGATCATGGAGAAACAGGAATATTCAGGCTGGGAAAGACCCCCCGACCATGGAGTGCAACCCTTGCCCAGCACTGCCCAGGCCAGCACTGACCAGGCCCCGGGTGCCACTTCCACAGGGATCCTCAGTCCCTCCAGGGATGCGGATTCTGGCCTGGCACGAGCGCCCTGGACGGCGCTTTCCAGGAAGAAATTGTCCCCAATACCCAGCTAAACCTCCTGTGGCACAGCCACTGATGAAACCCGTCTTTCCCCTTCTGTTTGCCCGCGCAGCCGGAGTCACCTCCTCCCGTTCCTGCTGCCACCGGTAATGATTTTTGTGTTTTGGCACAGTTTTAGGGGCAGGCACGAGCCGGGAGCCCCAAACTGGGGGTGGAATGTACAAAGTGGGAAATACACAACTCATCCCTGCCCTGCCCTGCCCTGGGGAGCGGGGAAGGAGCCTGGAGGCCGCCGAGGGGCCGGGACACGGCGGGTGAGAAACAGTGACCAACAGTGCCTGAGGTGACACTGCCCGAGGGGGACATGAGTGACCAGGGGACAGTGACCGGGGACAGTCGGTGCCTAGGGGACAGTGCGCAGGGATGACGGGTGGTGGCCGGGGGTGACGGGCGGTGTCCTGGACGGACAGACAGTGCCCAGACAGACAGACAGACACTCGCCCCCAGTGCCACCCCCCCGGCCGCCCCCCCGCGCAGCTTTCGGCGGCCGCGGGTGTCCGGGAGCCGCGGATC
>VZRX01005425.1:0-41791 GCA_013398075.1 Notiomystis cincta | reverse complement strand
GGCTGCGATGTGCAGTCGTCCCCCCCAGGTCCCCCCTGGCCGCCCCCCCGTGCTCCCTCCCCGGCAGCCGCTGCCTGCGAATGCCACGTAGCCTTGTAGTTGTTCCCCTTGGCTGCTCCGCAGCTCCGGTCCCAGACACCTCCCCCGGCTCCTCCTGGGCTCGGGGCAGGGGGAGGTCACTCCTGTCAGCCCCTGCCTGGCTGGTGACCATCTTTTGCCCTCCCCCTTCCCGCTGTGTCCCTCGCCCCTCCCTGGGGCAGCAGCAGCGGGGACCCCACTGGGGCCACTTTCTGCCCACTCTTATTTATGGTTCTCACAAAGGGCTGGGGACTTCAGCAGCGGGTGCTTCCCTTAGGGAACATTCTCCAGGGATTCTTTGCCCCAGACTCAGCGGCCCCTCTGCCACTTCAAATCTGAGGTGTTTCCTGTGCTAATCTCTGGAAACAGGGCATTAACGCATTGCTGGCAGGTGTATTTGGTCCCTTCAGCAGCTTGTCCAGCTGGTTTCTGAGTTTCATTTCTGTTCAAAACTCGGTTGGAATGATGGGCATTTTCTATAATTAATAATTGTGCTTTCAGTTTCTGTCCGTTCTGCTGATACTTTATGTCTTCTCTTTGTCCTGTGCTAGTTAAATTTTTTCACGTCGGCATCCCTTCCTTGCTTTCCCTGCTGCCTGACTGGGAATATTGACACACAGATAAGTTCCCCGACAGCCTGCTCCACGTATGGCTGTGGCCTGTGATTCCTGGTGTTTTCCTTTCTTTACAACACTCAGTTCAATAGGGAAATACTATCTCAGTCACAGATGGAAAGACTGAGGCACCGAAATATTTATGGCCCAAGGTCACACAGGAAGTATGTGGTGAGGCAGGGAATTGAATCTAGATTTCCTGAGCCTCAGATTAGCATTTGAACCAGGGAAGCATCCTCTCTGTATTTTCAACCAATAAATTGACCTTGGAGTTAAGATCCAGTGTAGAAGAAAGTGCTTTGTGTTTGCTTCAGTATCTCTGTGAGTAAGAAGCAAAGCCTGAGTTGCTTCCCACACTCGCATTCCTTCCCTTGGTTTATGTAATTTGTGAAAAAGGATAAGGTGGTAAAATGGGAAAGATGTTGACTTTCTCAGGGCTCAGTGTGTGATCATGGGTGTTGAAAAGCAGCCAGCTATTACACTCTGCTCTCTTTTCGGGCTTTCTACCTTCCTGTTTCCAAATCTTGGAAAGTTTCGGCGCGCTGTTGTTGTCTGGGAATCGTTTGTTCTCAGCTGGGATCAAATCAATCCCGTTTTTATACAGCTGAACTGATTCACTGGATCTCAGATCTCAGTTTGGGATCCTTCATGGAGCAGCCTGTGGATAAACAGGGCTGGGACTGATGGCTCACACACCTCCTGGAGCAAGCTCTTACAAGTTATTCTCTCAGCTGTAGTTCAGGATTGTTGCAGCAAGTTTTTGGTGAACTTGGCTTTAGCTGGAATGAAGCAGCACTTTGACAATGCAGTGGAATAATTTCAGCTCCTTGGGCTGGGGATGTGCTCTTGGGACAGCTGATTTTTGGTGGTGGTTTGGTAGTTCATTTTCCTACAGTGGTTTTGAGGAATTGGATGTTAGAATGGTTTAGAACAATAACTCCTGGTGGATTCACCTTGAGAGAGAATAAAGATAACTTTGTCTACACAAATCCATTTCCTGCCACAAGCCTTGATCACAAACTGCATCTCTCTTTGATGTTGCACTGACACCAAATCTGGATAGAAATGTTCTGTACAACTTTTTTCATGACCTTTTGGTTGGCATTTTTGGAGGTTGGCATTGGCATCCTGTTAACTGTGGGACTTGTCCCACCCTGCCAACAATTGTCATCTTTTATGGTTATTTTTAGGAAAGGTTTGGTGAGTCCTTCAAAAAAACAAAATTTCATATGGACTGTGCAGACAGGAAAAATTCCAGCATTCTGCTACTGTTCTGCCTGGCCTTGGGTGAATTTCATGCAAATTAAAATATATCTTTTAAGCTTGAAAGAGAGACATTTTTATTTGGTGACTTGCTATCCACAATTGGGAAACTTGTCAGATTTAGAAGGGAATACGTGACTGGAAAGACATTCTTATAATATTGTGCATCAAAGTCAGGAGCTGGTATGAAATCTTGTAAGAATTCCTTCCCTAGTTCCATATTTTCTTAATTTCCTGTCACGATTTCATTGAATCGGAGAAGAATTTTAAAATTATGTCTGAAAGCAGATGAGAAAACCTCAATATTAGTAATCCTGCAAGAGGCTTGAGGAAAAAAATTACATTTCTCACTTCTAATTTTGGTCTGTCTGAAAGCATCAGGTCTGAACTCTCATTATTCAGACCTGGGGTTGCTCAGAGCTCTGTGCTCAAGGCTGGGGGATGTGGGAGCAGGAACCTGTGCATTTTTTCACCTGTTTTTAGCACGTTGTCATGAAGCTTCCCAAGGTCAAGATGGTTGGTTTTCAGCTGTTATCTTTGCTGCAAGCCAGACCTTCGCTGAAAAGTTTTGGATTCCTGAGTGAGGAGCACACACTGAACTCTTTATTGCATTCTTGAAGAGCTTATTGTAAAAGCAGCGATAATTTATTCTTTCAGTGGTGCTAACACAATCCTTTCTGTGTATTGACCAGCACAGACAGACCACTGGCTCCCAGCCCTTCGGCCCTTTCAATCCTAATGTAAATCTCCCCTTGTTCCCAGGATCTTGATTGATGTGGAAAATGCCTCCTTTTGCCCAAGATTCACTCTGGGGCCTGATGCTTTATATTTGATATTTTTCCAGTGTCTCATTTCAAGTGGTTCAGGAGGAGCTGTTAGGCTGAGGCTTCAGAAGCATCTTCAGGTGATGGCCTCGTGTGGCTTGAAGACATTATCACCTTTTTGGTGACAGGGACAATGGATTGCTGTGTGGGAGCTTGTCCAGGCAGCCACCAGGACTGGGATTTCTTGGAGCATTCCAGTGTACACATTGCACCTGCCTGGGCCTTGTCTTTAGAGAGTCAGGAGGAATTTCTCCATGGAAAAGGTGGTCAGGCATTAACAGGGGCTGCCCAGGGAGGTTTGGAGTGCCCATCCCTGCAGGTGTCCAGGGAAGGACTGGAGGTGGCACTCAGTGCTCTGGGCTGGTGACAAGGTGGGGATCAGGCACTGGTTGGAATTGATGATCTTGGAGACCTTTTCCAACCTTAACAGTTTTGTGAAAAACAATATCAGGGATTGACTGATCCCTGCAAAAACTTCCTGTATTTGGAGGGCCAAAAGAGGGCTCAGTGTACAAATATTTTAGGAAGTGTTTTAGTGCTGGATGCAGCTTGAGAAAGGTGGTGATTTTTACATTTAAATACAACATCTTAGGTAGTTTAATGACTCCTGGAGCTGTTCATTTCCTTCTGCTGGAGCATCTTAAGAGAAGCAGTTTCTAGAATAAAGCTGTGCTGCCCCATAACAGCAAACTGGGATTGTATTTCCAGCTTTATGTACAATTTATGTCCCTTATCAAAAGGGAAATGTGTGCATAACAATTTAAATTTGGGGATGTTTGGAACCTGATTTTTTCTGTCTTTATTGCCATGTAGAGGAGTAGAACAGATAGAGCAGATAGAGTGGTAATTAAATAAATACAGTTACATCCAAAGAACTCCCCAGTGGAGTTACCACTGCCCATCCCCTGCTGGCTCCTGCTCTTCCCATGAATCTGCTGTGTTCTCTGCACCTTGTTTTCCTTCAGATTTCGTCTTTGCCAAGGCACTAACGTGAAAATGTGGTGTTTTTTGCCTGCAGAAAGAAGCTTGAGGACAGCACACGTTGCTCACTCTGCAGCAGGCACTGGAACACTCACCAGGAGGAATTCCAAGTCAGGAGAGTGACAACGGTAATTACACAGAATTTAGGATTCTCCCAGATTTTATTTTCTCATTAAGTCTCTGAGTAACACTTTAAGTTGAAACAAATGCATTTGACAGACTTCTAAACTTAGGACTCTTTTTTTTCTGGAAGAATAAAGTTCTGGATGACTTCTTATCAAATGGAAAAAATGAATTAGGCAAGGAAGAACTGATTGAGTTCTTGAGGTAAGAAGAGTTTCAGGTTCCACAGGACCATTATTGATTTTGTAAGGTGGCAGCCTTATCTGTATTTTCACATTTCTTACTGTTTCTCCTCCCTTCACCCACTTAGCTGGAAGTTTTCTCTTGGAGAGAATTGCATAATTGGCTTTGGATAAAGAAAGTAAATTCTGTTTTTAGCCAAATGCATTTCCTGTGTAGAGAACAGCTGGAGTGGGTGACAGCATTCTGGTAGTGCCTTGCTCAGATCCTTTGGTTTTAGTTGGAGATCGTGGAACTGAGTTCCTTCTCATGGAACTGGTCAGGTCATGGAACTGATCTGCTAGAAAAGCAGAAAGGAATCTGTCAGAAACTTGGGGAGGAATGTTGGAGAGCAAAACATGATCAGCAGATGGATTTCAGACAAGAGATAAAGAAAGAACTGATAATCACACTGTATTCCCTGGAGCTGTACAGGTGCTTTGGGAGGAAAAGCATTTAACCAGGTTAAATCCAGGTTTATAAATTCAGATGAAGTTTTTTTACCTGCTTTATTAAATAATTCAGCACTAATTACCTCTTTCACGGGAATCAGTTGCTTTCAGTTCTGCTAATGAGTAGTGACCACTGATGTGTCACTTGGGTTTGTCATCTCCAGTTACTTGAAGGAGTGAAGGCAGAGTTCAGTGTTTGCATGGGAGGAGCTTTAGTGCTCCTGAAGGACTTGCAAGTTGTTCATGTTGGTTTTGAGCAGATTCTGCTGCTCCAACAAAAGCTGTAATCTAGTCCCCCACATGTATAGTTTTGTCCATTTGGATGTCAGGGTGAGAATTATTTAGAGGAACTATTTATGTTTGGAAGATATGTGAACAGCCTTTTGGTGTATTGTAAACTGTCATTTTGCTTTTTAATGCCTGGATTTCTTAAAATATGACCCTGATAAAAACATAAACTGTCATCTTTAGGTGCTTCAAAACTGATAATGTCAACTTAGGTAGTTACATTAAAAAAAATGTGATTAAATCCCCAAAGTCCCAGCAGAATCAACTTCATTGATTTGCAAATAAATATTCAAAGCTCTGATACAGAAGCAAACGATTTCAGTGTGTTGCCACCCATCAGCTGAGCTGTGGCAGAGGTTCTGTGCTGGTCCTGGCCAGTCACCCAGACTGAGGGAAGTGCTCCTGCTCCAGCCTCATGGGGATGATCTCACACTTGCATTTTTCCCTTGCATTTTCCATGAACTAAAGAAATGCACATGGTCTGGTGCCACGAGACTGCTCAGCTGTGGTAATTACAGTCATTTATTGGTGTGTTTTAGCCCTGGGTTTAAGTATAACCTGTTCTAACCAGCCTAATTTGACCCAGTGCTCAGCTAAAGTGTTACAGCCCCAACGTCTGGTGTTGTGCAAGGAAAGGTCTTCAGCTGCTGTATCAAAACAATTCCTCCTTACCCAGAGTTTGCTTAATCTGCTCCAATTTGAAGAAATCCTTTGCTTTTGGTGAGTTTTTCTGCTTGGTTTTGAAGTCCTGGTTTAAGAGGGTTGTTAAATGAGAAAGACCTGTTTGTGCTGCATCCAACACTCCAGTGATTTGCAGATCAGAGCTGGTGGAAAATCAGTCTTTGCTTCTTTGGAGCCTGCAGAAACCTGGGAGCAAACTCCTGCTTGTGTTCCACCTGTGAAGTCCTGATTTTCCTCCTGTTTTGTTAGATTAGACAGCAGCTGACTGCTCTGAGCTGTCTCATGGTAGGGAGCCGTTCCTGGAAGTGGCCTGGTTGCTGTTGGTTTTAATAATCTGCATGATTGCCCTCCCTGAGTCGAGTTTAAAGTAAATAAATTGGTGGAGATACGGAATGTAAGCATTTGGGAAGGAGCTTTTGGATCACCTCTGCCTCATAGCAGCTCTGTGTGTCTGCCATCCCATAATGCTTCCTAAATTCATGGAGGAATCACCCAGCTCTGGCACTAAAAAGGGCTCAGTTTTGGTGCTTTCCTGGCCCAGTCCCAGGAGGTTTGATCCAAGTTTGGAGACACATGGCACAGGCAAAGCAGAGCAGCCAAGCTCAGGGTGTACTTAAATTCCCCACTCTTCCTCACTGAAAGATTCTAAAAAAAAAAAGCTTTTAAAAATATACTTCAATATTTATTCCTTGCCATGAACTGGGTGTTCCTGGCTGGAGGGATTGGGATGAACAAGGTGCTGTGGAATGATGTGTTCCTGTTGGAGGGAACATGTCTGCACATACAACAGCCATTCCTTTGGGTTGGTTCCAGGCTTTCAGCTTTTCCCCTGGAATCTGGTAAATGGGCAGAACTTTTCTTTTATTTTCAGGGGGAAAAAGTCATCATAAAATGGTTTTAATTTTACCTTCCACTTCAAGACAAGTTTGTCCCATGGGGAATAGCTGCACTCAGTTATGCAGATCCTTCTGCTGAATTTCAGAGCCTTGGGAGCGGGTGCAGCTCCCTGTAGGAACTTGCAGTTCCCAGCTGGCAAACCTTGGCACACTTGGAAACGCTTTGTTTCATCTGCCCAGCTCTGTGCTACTCCCAGGTGTGAATTCCAGCTGCCTTTCTGCTGACCAGTTCAGGTCCAGGAGAGAATTCCAGGCACACACAAGGGCTTGGCTCTGTCTTGTGCCTCTGGGCTGAAGATTTTTGGGATTTCTTTTCCGTGGCCTGTGGTGTCTGTAACTTCCATAGCTTCCAAGTGATTTAGAGAACCATTTGGATGTAGAATTTCCATAGTATATGGTTAATGGGTAAATAAACTGGCTTTCTTCAAGGCCTAAAAAACTCAGAATAATGCAGTTTTAAGTTCACAGTTTTACATTTGGAAAATCATATTTTTAAAAAGTACATTGCTAAATTGCATTTAATAAAGGCTTTTTCATCTAAGCATGAAAGTTTTTTGCTTTCTTTAGCGTTAGGACATTAAAATGAGCACCTTGCCTTATTCCAGAAAGTGTCACCTTCCTAACAGGTGGAAAAAAAGGTAGTTTTACATTTAATTCTTTTTTTCTCTCTCTTTTTTATTTTATAACAGCATTTTTACAGCTAAAAATTCCTTAATCCCTTTATTGCTTTAAGATGAAATAAGAATAAAGCACCTTAATGGCTCAGTCCTTTGAGGTGCTCAGTTCTCTGAACGTTTGTAGAAGCAGGATTGGGATTAGGACAGGAAAAGGACTTTTCAGGAACTCCTGGGCTTTGGTTTATGGGACTGGTCACTTAAGGAAGCAGCACAGAAGTGCTCAGGATTCAACTCTGCTTTTCTGGCAGTAAGAGAAAAGCCATAAAAGAACTAAAACAACAAAGGAAAATATTTATCTGAAAGTTATGTCATGTTTGCTTTACAGAAACTGTTATTGCCAACTTTACAGGCCTCCTAAATGAATAAATCTGAGGGCAGGCATGGCCTTAATGGGAGCAAAACGTTAAACAACAGCTCAAATCAAATCTAACGCATGCTGGGCACTGGCAGCTTTTCTGCCCAGCTCTTCCCACTGGAGTTTCTTTTGGGAAGAGCAGCAGGAAGTTGTGCAGCCCCTGGAAAAATGTGTGTAAGCCTGGACAATGGGCACTGGCCTGTCTGTCCCCTGGAATCCTGAGGGATGGAGTTTCAGGCTGGAAAACAATCCTGAAGTGCTGGGGAGTTGCTGTGGGAGGGTGCAGGGGACAATTGTTTGATTGCTTTCCTGGCACGCTCCCTCAGGAACCTGAGCCAGAGGGATGAGGGAGGGTGAAAGTTGATAGGATCCCTCAGGTCACAGCTCCCGTGGCCCTGGAGTGTCAGATCTGCTCTTTCTGGGTGTTTTTAGGGATTTTGGTGGCTGGGAAATGAGGGCTTCCATCCCAATCTTAATCCTCCTCCAGGGAGAATTTTAGGAGCATCGGGGTCTCGCAGTGGCCAGAGAGATGAGCATTAATTCTTAATTAAAAATCCTTCTGTAATTTGGTCAGTGCTAAAAGCAAACACTTGGAGCAGAGTGTGGAAACCTTGTCCTGCGTGTGTGTGTGTGAGACTGAGGTGGAATTTTGTTGAGGTTTTTTTGTTTTCCTGGGGTCACAGATCCCACCTGGGTCAAAGCCATCCCTGAATCAGGATCTCTCAATATTCAGAATATTTGAGCCTGTTGGGTAAATCACGAGGGACATTTTCAGGTGGGCTCTCTCAATATTCAGAATATTTGAGCCTGTTTGTTGGGTAAATCACGAGGGACATTTTCAGGTGGGCTCTCTCAATATTCAGAATATTTGAGCCTGTTTGTTGGGTAAATCACGAGGGACATTTTCAGGTGGGCTCTCTCAATATTCAGAATATTTGAGCCTGTTTGTTGGGTAAATCATAAGGGACATTTTCAGGCTCAGGGTTCTGTTGCCCTCCTGGCTGGAAGCCAAACTTCCCACAAGATGCTGCGGCCTAATTCCCTCAGGGGTCGTTATAAATGATTTCCAGGATTTTAATCCAAACATGGATTTAGTGGGGAACAGATGACTTATGGAGTGGGGGTGGTCCCTCCAGCGCTCAGGTTGTAACTGAGCTTCTGTTAAATCTCTCCTTGCCTTAATCTTGCTCAGAGTAAACCCAGTCCACCCAGCAGGTCTCACGTGTGGTCCTGGGGCACAAACTATTTTAGGATTGGGATGGTACCTTTAACACCTTGTTAATGCTGTTTATTGGAAAAACTTGGGTGGGAGAGGGCAGCTTGGGTCTTTTTTCCTGAATTTTTCCTGCTTCAGAATTGAGTGGAGCATATCTGTGTTTTTTAGGAGTCATAATTAAGGTTGGATCTTTTTGACAAGGTTATTCTTTAGCCTGAGGTTGGGGATGGCTCTGTGGTTTGTTCTTTTTAACAGCCTTTGGAGCTGAATGATGGAAAATGGAACTGACAGAGTGGAGAGTGTGTAAAACACTCAGAGCCTCAGTTTGCACCAGATCTGGATTTTAAGGCATGGCAGTTACAAATAATATTCTTTATCAGAGAACAGTTACAAATAATATTCTTTATCAGAGAACATGGTGTTTTTTCCCCCACTCAGAGAAAATATATTGGCTGTACTTTTATGTAATATCTATAATACTAATAGTTAGTAATTCTATCAGTATAAAAAGGTGTAATTAAAGATTTAGGTGTTTATACAATACTGCTTTTAGTAAAGAGCAATATTAGAGTAGTTTACTTCCTGCAAAAAATGAAAACTTAGGATCAGGCTGGCAGGTTGCATAAGGCACCTAACCTAGAAATCAGGAAGTCTCTGCTGAATTTCAGGCTCTCCTTCCTGGACACATTGTTCTTTCTAAGTCAGGCATGCTGTATTTAAAGAAATAATAAACTCTCCATTTAAGCAATAAGCTCCTTGGAATAGGAGCTTTCTCATCTTAAATCCAGCACTTACTGTAATGAAAACCCAGCCTTTGGGACAGCTCCTGTCTGGGATTATAAACTTATTTTTCACTGTTTATGAAATCTGTTTGGTTTCTGCTCTGGACAGTGGAATGAAGATGATCCATTCCTGCCTGCAGTGTTCGTCCCATTTAGTCTGTGTGAGATCTTTCTGGATCTTTCATAGAGTAGGAAAATACTTTAATATGAGACAATAAGAACTTTGAAACTGGCTAAATCCATAATGCTGCAACACATTTGCACAATAAGTAATCTCACATTCTGTTAACATGACTAAAGGATACAATTCCAATGAAAAAGTTATTTCTTCAGTTCATTAAATTTTTCTCATTTTTTTTCTATTACAATTAAGAAATACACAACCTTTTTGTTCTTACATGCCCTGCAGTAAATATTGGCAAATTCATTTTAGTTCCTAAACAGAAACACATCATAGACTGTAAATTACTTGTGACTGCTCCAAAAACTCTTGATAAAACAGGAATGATGTGTTTATCCAGGAAGATTCTTCTGGCCAGAACCTTTCTTCCAGTTATGGCTGTGATAATTTTGGAGCTGTTTCTCCTGTGTCACTCGAGTGGAAGTGACAGAGCTGACGTGGTGCCTCATCCCGAGCCACATATCGGAAATGGCTAAAGGAGGCTTAGGAATGCTGGGAGTTCTTCCCAGGAGTTTACAAAACATTTATGGGGTCATTATGGTTGGAAAAGACCTCTGAGATCCCCAACTCCAGCCATTTGTCTGTAGCTGCCCCGGTGCCCTGGAATTACTCATCATTCCACTTTAGATCCAAACCATCAGAGACAATTTCAGCATTTCCCACTGTCCCATGTGAATCCCTGATGTTTCCAGATGTGGGGAGGGATGATCCTGTACCAGACAGCCCTCAGGAGCTCCCTTTGCTCCGCTCCATCCGTCAGGGAGCTTAGAGCTGTTTTCCATGGAAATCGGAGCCCGGAATCAATGAACACTGAGCGGCTCCTCGGCTGCTGGCCGGGCTCCAGCAGCTCTGCCGGGGAGGAATTTGGGCTGGAGCAAAGGGAAGGCTGATGCTGGAGCCTTCCAGAGGCTCAGCATTTTTACTATGGCAGGAAGTGAGGTCAGGCCCAGCGCTGCAGACGGGAATTGTTTGCTGGAAGGGCAGTCCTGGAGATTTTCTGTTTTTCTTAGAAGCCTTTGTAGAGTGAGAGCGTCCCTGGAAAACGTTGCCTTCTTTTGAATATGGGAGCATGACCACGTTACATGAGACTGTTGAATTACTCCAGAACACTTCTCAGGGCACATTTTTACAATATAGATTGGGTTTATTTAGTTTAAAATACGTTTTATTACGAAAATTTACCTTATTTAATCTTTTTATCTGTGTGTGTTGAATAATCTTCGAAAACAAAAGCTCTGGCTATTTAACTTAGAAATGTGTTACCCACTGTCACTTCTTCCAGCTTCAGGTTTGTTTCTGAGATGATTAATCCCAATTATTTTATTTTTTTATGGCAGAATTCATCCCTCAGCTCCAGCCAGGTTTGGGAATGACCTTTAGCTGATGTGTAATAGAAACCACTGCAAAGAAATTAGTCAGGCCAGAAGTGCCCTTGCAAAATGTAACCTTTCTAAAATGTAATCTGTTTAATTCCATACTGAGTCAAAAATCTCCAGGACAGGGCCACAAAGCCGTAGAGATACCTCTACAAATTCTGCTGTTGATTCATATTTAATGAGTCACTAAACTTCAGTTTATTCCTATAAAAATTACAACATTTGCCTGGTCTTTAATACTTCCAGATGGGATTTTTCTTGCTTATTTTTAGTCTAGAATTTAAGATTTAGTGTATTAGCTCATCTTTAATGTCAGTGCAGCCTGTGAATTCCCAAGAAAGTCCTTCTTTCCTTGTTTTGGTTTTTTTCCCTGACCACTTGAATAGTTCTGGGGATGATAAATCCCTCACTGCCAAGAGCAGACCACAGCAAAAGCAGTTGGAGCTGCTCTTCCTGAGATTTGATGGAACAAAGTGGCTTGAGGGACCAAGCAGCTCTTTGATGCAGTTCTCTCTGGGGGTGGGTCCATGAACAGCCCCCCAACTGGATTTGCCTCTCCAAGATGACTTGGTTTGGGGTAAATCCAAGGGTTTAAAGGAAGCCTGGAATCACTGACAGTTTTAGGGATGATGTGAAACTTGGCAGCTCAGGAGTGTTGGTGGAGGGGAGGCTGGACATGCCCTGGCCCCCAGGACCCCCAGATTCCAGGGCTTATTCCCAGCATGGGCAGGAGGAAGAGGGGAATTCTGTCCCACTCAGGTGAGACCCCACCTGCAGAGCTGCCTCCAGCCCTGGGGAAACAGCACAGGAAGGACGTGAGGCTGTTGGAGAGAGTCCAGAGGAGGCCATGGAGATGCTCCAAAGCCTGGAGCCCCTCTGCTCTGGAGCCAGGCTGGAGAAGAGAAGGCTCCAGGGAGAGCTCAGAGCCCCTTCCAGTGCCTAAAGGGGCTCCAGGAGAGCTGGAGAGAGACTTTGGACCAGAGATGGAGGGACAGGACAAGGGGGAATGGTTTCCCACTGCTAGAGGTCAGGGTGAGATGGGATACTAGGAAGGAATTCTTCCCTTTGAGTGTGGGAAGAACTGGTTGCCCAGAGAAGCTGAGGCTGCCCCTGGATCCCTGGAAGTGTCCAAGGCCAGGCTGGATGGGGCTTGGAGCACCCTGGGAACAGTGGAAGGTGTCCCTGCCCATGGCAGGGGTGGGACTGGATGGGTTTTAAGGCCCCTTCCAACCCAACCCCTCCTGGGATTCCCTGATGCCCTGACTGTGGGAGTGTGGATGGAGGAGGGTTTGGGATCCTGGAATCTCCCCTCTGCTCCTGTGGTGATTGCCCTCCACCTTTGCCTTGGGAGCAGCCTTGCCCTGCAGGGAGAGCTGAGCAGGACTGGATTCCCTGCTCCAGCCCAGCCGTGTGAGGGTGTTGGGAAATGGCTTTTCAAGATAGAGCTCAGTCTTTGTTTTGTTTTGCAGGAAATTGTGCTGAGTATGTAATAACTTTTCAGGAATTCTCTTTTTATTTACCCAAATACCACCTACTTCCCCAAGTGAAATGGAGACTCTGGAGAGGTGAATCCATGGATTTATTTCCCTGGAAAATCTTACCTGTTGAAGTGGGGAGGGGTTGAGTCCCACGTTCATTGACTGTGTTCCCTTGGAGGGCAGGGTGTTTTTGCTGCTCTTATCAGTGTTTTCAAGGCGTGAAGCAGTGCTCAAAACCCAAAATAACTTGTTTTTTTCCAATCTGTCAGGACATCCCTCTTTGTCCTCAGTGTTCTGCCACTTGCAGTCACCCCAGCCCAGCTGCAGAGGGAAATACCAACACTCTGAGCCAGGTGAAACTGCCCCAAAACCTCTTTAGATGGTTTTGTTCCTGTCAATAGTTCTGTTTTCTCTGACCATATGGCCATTGCTACTAAGACACGAAATTAGCTATTTTTGGAGTTTAACAATTTAAAACCAATTGTTTCCTGATACTCCAAATATTCAATTGTTCCTCTGAGAAATGAAGTTACAGCATTAAGCAAGCAGAAGGGCTGTGGAGGTCTCCATGTAAATTAAATCCCCTCTGTGTCATTAGGCAGGAGATGGAGGGTTCTAAAAACCACAGGGTCTGCTCTACAATTTGTCCTAAAGAGAGAATTAAATTCAGCCAAGGCAGGGGATAGGCAGAGAAACTCAACCTTTATTTAAAGTTGCAGAGGATGAGCACAGAAACTCTGAATCTTTATTTAAAGTTGCAGGTGCCTTTGGGCCCTGTTTCAGAACATGTTTTTCTGCAGCTGCTTATTTGGGGTAGTTAAATTTCAATGCAGATGGAGTTGCCTTTTGGTTAAGGGGTTTCCCCTTTATTTTAAGTACTAATTTCTGTTTTCTTTGAAATTCAAGAAATTCATATGCATGGATAAAATAAAGAATTTTCATTTTGCCTGTGTACAGTGAATTTCTGTTATGGCTCTTAAGGCTTAGATCCAGCTTCAAAAAATGGGAGAGGTGCAGAGGAAGAAACTTTTGCCTGAATTTTACTGTTCCAGGCAGGGATTTTTAAGTGGAACAGTTAAAGTTTGTGTCCTTGGCAAAGGCAACTCCAAACCTGACAGAAAGCAGATTATTTTATTCAGGAAATATATACCATGCTAAGGCAGCTCAGTGTTTTTATTAAGTATATTTAGGCCAAACCTGATGCAAATTTGATCTTTGAGGTCCTGTCCAGCCCTCGCACCTTGCAGTGATGTTTGGCTTCTTCAAATTGTTACTGGAGCAGCCCTGGAAAACAATTTCCTTGGGAAAGGACCTGGGTTTTGGGAAGTCCTGAGAAGCTTGTTGTGCTGCAGTTTGTGTGTGATTGTATCTCTGATTTTGAGATGCTTGTGCAGAGGAGGAATGGGGTTTTATCAGTGGATTCCACCAGCTCCTTTGCCTTGTCTTGATAACACAGGGAAAATCTTTGTAATCTCAGCTTTCTTACACATCTTTCTGTACACAATCAGTTAAAACCAGAAGAAATTATATTAATTATATGATATTTCTCTACTGTTGCTAAGCTGCTGGAAATCCAGTCCCACAGGTACAGAATTAATCCCTTTTCCACTTTTTTGTTCCCCAAACACTGCCATTTCCATGCTGCTTGTGGAGAACTGAAGAAGGATTTGACCCTTTCAAACAGCCTGACTTGGTTCATGCACAGATTTAGGGGTGTTTTGTGGTTTGCTTTTTATTTTTGAGGAATTGAACTCTCCTAACCACATTTTGTCTTCTGGTTTATGGGAGGTAATGGGAAAGGAGAAGGAAGTGTCAGCATTTCCTGTATCCTGTTATCTTGTGCTTTTTATGGATGCTGGATTAACTATGCACTGAAAATTCCCTACCATTTGGAGCTTTTAGCTTGACTTGCTCTAATTACTATAATTAATTTGTATCATGTGTATTTTGACTTGCTCTAATTACAGATTATTCCCGGGAGCCCAAGACACTGCAGCACTTTTCTGTTCACATTTCCCCATGGTTCTCAGTCAAAAATTTGGGGGCAAAGTGGGATTTCTTGTTGTCTTAAGCTTTGTTTTCACCTTGGCAGATTCTGTATGGGAGAAATTGCACAGTTTGGGGTTTTTTGGTAATCACTAAAATGTAAATGTGGCATGTGCATTATTTAGCCTAAAACTTTGAGTCTGGTGTGGAGGCAGTTTAGGAATTTGAAGTGCAAATTTAGGAATAAATTGCTGTATAGATGTAAATTCCTCTACTGTCTAATTGCTGTAGTCAGGTACCAATTCCAGCACTCATGGCATGGCAAGCTAAATATTCCTGGTAATTAAAGGGGAGAATTTGGGGAAAAGGACATTTATTGCTTACATGAAAGGGAGTTAAAAGTGAAAAACAAGATAATATTGGAGTGTTTGGGTGCACTCTGAATATTCCGAGTTGTCAGGGCCCCCACAAGCTGAGTTTGTCAGGCAAACAGAGAATGATTTAAGGAAGGGAGAGCCAGATCTGACCTTATCCCTGTGTTTTCTTGGAGCAGGTGGCTGAGGTGAGCAGGTGTCCATGAATGATCCCAAGAAATGATGGCTGACCAGCCGCCCCCCCTGGAAGCTACACCTCTGCTGAATGAAGTGCCACTTCTACCTCACATGGTCAACGGGGACAGCATCCAGCAGGCAAGTGAGCCCTGAACTGGGAGCACTGGGAACCACTGGCATGGTGGCTTCACAAAATACAGGCAGCTCTGCCACTGGTGTGCAGAGCTGGGGGAGGATGTGGTTGTGAGTGCTGACGTCAGGAGTTAAAGAGAGCTGCAAATGGAGAGGAAAAAATCGTTCAGCTCCGAGCCAGGGGACAGGTGTGAAAGGAGAGCTTTGAAATGGAGCTGCAAACCCCAAAAATCAAAGGAAAAGTTAGGGGGTTAATAAAGGTTTTGGAACTCTAGTGAAGTAATGAATAAAGATTAGCAAGGGATTGCAGAGGAAATCTATTACAGGAAAATGAAAGGAAAGACCTTGGCTTCCTGGTTTTAAGTGTCTTCATTAATAATTACAGTGCTGGGGTGAAACCTGAGTGTAGTTCGTTGAAACTTTAGAGCTTTATTGGACACAACCCTTCAGAAGTTCCTGGTGGGATTAGAAATACAGGTAAAAGTGGCAGCAGAACAATTTTGAGGCCCAAGTATGTGTAAATTGTCAGTAAATGTGAATTTAGTGTTTGGCAGTAAGAGCTGAGTGCTTTGTGGTACAAATACTGGGAGCTCTTCTCATTATTTGGGGTCTGGTAGGCCATAAATGCTGAAAGTTTAAATGAGATCTCCTTTAATTTGTCATTGTTGCAGATAAGAAGGAGAAATCTGTGTTGTTTCAGCTGTATACTTGGAAAAATGAGCATTATTAAAGAAAAAGTCCTTTTCAGGACTGTGGAGGTGGAAGTACAAGGAGTGTGTCTGGAAATGAGCAAAGTCTCTGAGATATTTCTGAAGTTCTGGCATTAGAAGGTGAAATTTCAGCCCTACCCAGCTGGGAGGTGACTCAGGTGGTTCAGGTTTCATGAGGAAAAGAGATCAAGTAGATTTAATTGGCCCCTGTCCCCCGAGCTGTGTGTGTGGGACATGGAGGTGACAGTTACTGACAATTTTAGGACCTAGAGGAGACTTTGCATTCAGGTGAGATTAAAGAAAAGGAAAATAAAAGAGTTGTATTGTATTGAAGAGCAGATTTGGAGTTTAAATAGAATCTTTTAAAGAGAGTTTTGACTTATAATCCTTATTACTGCAGAGGATTTTTAATTATTTCACTGCTGATGCTGTGGAGGACAGGGATGGGCTAATTATTAATTATTGTACAGTGATTTGTTTCCAGAAATCAAACCTGTGTGTTTGGCCAATTTCAGTTAATCCATTAGTTCCATTTCACTTAAAGCTAAAGTTGGAAGTTTTCTGGAAGGGTTTCTGCTTCCAAAAAGTGAATAAGGGATAAAAGCAGAGCAATGGTTGATGCTTGGAAAGGGCTTTGGCTGTGCTGGTGCCCCAGCCCAGAGTGGTGCTCAGGACACCTGGAGGCATTGGCAGCTCCTGGGCTCAGCACTCCCCATGTCTCACTTGGCTCAGATCCACTCCTCAGCGATGCTCCAGCTTCCTGGAAGTTTTCCTTGTTGGAAGGTGGCTGGGACTGCATTTGCTTTATTAATTCCAGTGAGTCATTGCTGTAAGACATTGCCTGTGCATTCCTGGAATTCCAGGCTCCCAACTGCTGCAGCCCTGGGATGGCAGCACTCGCTCCCTCAGTGTTCCTGAGCTGGTTCTGAGAACTGGAGTTCATTGAAGCCTGTTCTGAAGATGTGCCACCCTCAGAGGCTCTGAATCTCTCAAAAGTTCCCTTTCCTGCCTCTGAGTTTAGCCCTCAAAGATGAGCCTTTTCCTGAGGTCAGTCCCTGCCTATGGAATCCTGGATCCCCAGCAAATCTTTTTCCTGTTTTTTGTGCTCTGGCAAATCCCCAGCCCATTATTGTCAGTTTTGGTTAAACAATTAAGACCATTTCTCTCCCTTTACCCCAAGAAATTCATTAGTGTTGAAGTCATACATTTACTTGCATTCCAGAGTGACAAATCTGCATAAATTTAATTATTCATGCAAATTATGCCACTTTTAAAGGCATTCTCTGCCATCTCTCCTTCTCCTGGAACCATAATAAATATTATTGAGTGCCTAAATGGCCTTTTCAGGGATTTTGGTGGCTTACTTATATCCAGAAACAACTCATCCACCCAAAGTAAAAATCTCCTGTACAAGGAGCACCAATTCTCTCCTAAAAGGGAGGTTATGAAAAATAAAATCAAGGATTAATACGCCAATATGCAGAAGCTGCAAAACCAGTGTTAAACCAGCATTTATTAGTTTATCCTTGGAGTCTGTAGTGATTAGAACTGTGAAACTGATGCCTGAGGAGTTCAGGGAGCTCCAGCACTGAAAATGTGGCAGCACAGAGCAGGTTCATTCATTAATGTGATGTGTAGCTCATTTTAACAGGAATTAAATTATCAGATATTTCTTCAGGTCCCGTGTACCTGCTACAAATGTCACCCCATGAATAGTGCAAAAATACTTGATAAAAATGGAATGAAAGAAAATTATACTGATTTTCACAGCTCCTTCAACAAATACATTTTGTTTCCATTTTTACATCAGTGCCAGCTGTCACCAGGGTGGAATTTTAACTGTGCAGTTCTTACCTGGCCAAACCCTCCTTTTATTAAAGGATTAGCTCTGTAGTATCATAGATGTTACAATAAAAGTGCAGCTGCCAAAATTCCCCTCAGGCTGGGGCAGGATGGATGGGATGGTTTGGGATCCCAGAACTGCCTGAGGAGTGATCCTGACCCAGCTCCACAAGGATTTGTGTGCAAGAGGACGTGGCCATGTCCAAAGGGACCTGCAGCATGTCACTGGGGGCTGGATTCCCTCCACAGGTACACAGGGAAAACACACCTGGGCTTCCAGGAGGTGCTGGGAAGAGCCTGGAATACAATGTGAATCTCAGGTCATTTATTGCCTCAGAAAAAGCAGTGTGAAACTTGAAATGAAAATTTGTTTTATGTGTATCAGGTGAAGCACTTCTGGTAGTAACCAGAGTAAAAATACCAGGATTTTATGTCAAAGTAGGAAGAAATCTGATTCTGCCCATCAGTGTCTCATCTTCCTTTTTTACTCCAGGGTTGCCAAAGCTCTGTTGTTGTTTGTTTCTGAAGAGAAGGGGTTTTCCCTCCAGAGAATTTCTAGAATTTAAACACCCCCAACACCTCTTTTGTGTTTTGTTTCCTGCAGGTGATTCTTGTCCAGGTAAACCCAGGTGAAACATTTACAATTACAACTGAAGATGGACACATTCAGTGCATTCAAGGTAAAGGGAAGAAGCTGAAGTCCTGAATCCAAATATTTTGGTTCTAGAGTTATTCCACTGTACTTTTCTGTGGTGTCAGGTGTGTCTTCTGCACTGGAATACATCAGATTTTTCAGTTTGTGTCCCAGCACTGGGAAGCTGCCAGGATTCCCTGCATCCTGCAGATTTTCATTTCCAAAAGCTGGATTTGCAGTGATCCTTGAATTAAGTGTCTTCTCAGAATCCTAACACATGATTTCTGTGGCATTTAATCCACAATAATCCAAACAACTTTAACAGGCACTGGGACCTCCCTGTGCTGTAAGGTGGGGGAATCATTGCTCCATTCTGTGCCTGCAAATTCCTTTTTACCTTCTGGGTAAGTGACAGAAAATCAGAATCAGGGCAAAATATCTCCTGTGAGTCAAGTTGAATTTATCAGTATTTCCATTTTTGGAGTATTTGTCACTATTTTACATGATACTGTATAAAATGTGTCCATTCTGCTTTCATCAAATCCCCTACAGGAATATTTCCCTTGAGCTTAATGTGAAAAATAATTTATTTAAATTTTAGTTTTAAAGTTCCTAGATCAGCTTTACTCCAATACCTACATTTGCCTGCATCACTACAGAGTTCTGTCTGTCAAATATTTAGAGCTAAAATTATTTATACTGATTTTTGGGCAGTTACAAAGACACTCTTGGCCAAAGTGTGGAGGTTGGGATAAAGCAAATAATCGGAACAGAGAATTCAGAGAATGCAATTCCTGATATTTCAGGCTCCAGAGTGAGCTCCCACCGTTGGAAAAAGGTGTTTCCAGATGGGAAAAGCCTTGGTTGTTTAAAAGTGGCCTCTTTTCCTCCCCAGGTCCAGCACATGTCCCTATGATGTCACCAAACGGTTCCATGCCGCCGATTTTTGTGCCTCCCGGTTACGTATCTCAGGTACATTTATTTATCCTTCTCTTGCAGTGTGGTTTTGGGGGAAGTTTTCATAATATTTTTATTATTTATTGATGATTTTAGCTCTGAAAAAAAAGCTATTTTTTTCCATTGAACTTATCAACTATTTCACTTTAGCTCTGTTACTGAGTAGTGTTTGATCTGGTTTCCAGGATTTTTTTAATCCTACTCCCAACAGTAAAAGATACTTTTAGTAACAAGGACAGCTCTGAATTGACTGTCTCAGCTCCATGAACAGGATCCACATGTTTATTTTTCAACAGTCCTGTTTGCAGGGTGAAGCTGGGTCATGTGAACAGTCCCAACTGGCTGCAGGTTTTCTATTTTAATATCAAAATTCATCCAAGTTTTCAGTGCCCCTTTCCTTAACAGCCCTGGTCTGAAAATGCAGCAAAGCAGCACTGCTGGAGCAGAGCGTGGTAGTGATGCCAACACTGATTCCATGGGAGATGAGCAGGGCTTGGGGCTCTCCCAGCTTTACTTTTCCACTCCCATGGATTTTCCAATCCTGGGTGTGCTCAGCCACTGCAGGTCAGCCCTGTGTGTAGTTCCCAGTTTGATTTATTTCTAAATTAATGCATTTTAAAGGGAAAGAAATCCAAACGTGGAGACAGGACTCATGTTGTAGCAATGTTGGAAATCAGGAGTATTCTGAGTAGGTTTGAAGCCTCTGAGTTCTCGGGTTCTCCAGGCAGTTTCTTTTTACACACAGCTGCATTTTGGGCTTCTGCTGTTCTTCAGCTCTGCAGGCCTCGAGGAAAGGTTCCCCCTGACAATTTCTGATCCCTGTGAAATGGAGCCCTCAGTTCAAACAGTGGGCAAAGCCCTGGCAGCGCTGAGCTGCTGAGCCTGAAAACCACATTTATTTGTGCTGTGTTTGCTGTCACCTGAAACCAGCAGGGTTGGGTTGTTTTCCCTTGGTTGTTGTGACAGGGATTGACAAGTCGGAAAGCAGCTTTAAATCAGAGCTTGAGTTACTTGGACTGCTCCTGTCAGATGAGGTGATAACTTTGTGTTCCCAGTGCCTGGAGGAGCCCGAGGATGGTTCTGTTGAAGTGCAGTGAAACGATTCAGGAGTGAACAGGTTGTGGGCTCCCATCCTGGGAGGTGCTCCAGGACAAACTGGGCTTGGAGCAACCTGGTCTGTGGAAGGCGTCCCTGCCCGTGGCAGGGGGTGGGATGAGATGAAGTTTAAGATCTTTTCCTACCCGAACCACCCTGGGATTCTGTGATCCTTCAGTACTTTGGGATGTGAGGCTCAGCTTCTCACAGCTGATTGCCTCAAACTCCACTTCATCCCAGCAGTACAGGTCTGGTTTCCCCTGGAATCCAGTCTGGTGTTCAAACCCCCCCTTGCCTGTCAGGTGCTGGGTGTGACCTGGAGCAGGGAAATTCCTTGTTAAACAATATTTCACAGGGTAATCTCTGGGCTCACAGCTGATTTCTCCCTCTTCCCGGCAGGTGGTGGAAGAAAATGGAGTTCGGAGAGTGGTGGTGGTGCCCCACTCNAGAGCTCCCACCGCAGTTCATCCACCAGCACCCGCCACCGCACGTGTTCCAGGAGCAAGGTGAGAGCCCGGGATCCAGCCAGCCCTGCCTCCTGCACACAGCCCAGGGGCCTGTGGAACTGACTCAGAGCACACCTGTGGGGCAAAGTGTGGTTGTTTAAAGCTTAAATCCTCTGCTTCCAGGGAATTATGCAGAGCAGTACCTGGTAAATGCTGTATTTTCCATGCATCCCTACTTTTGCCACTGCAAATCCCACAGTAGGGGCTTCTGCCTTGCCCTAAAACTCTGCCCTCTGAGTTTTGTCACAGCCTTGGTGTGAAGTTTATTGGAAATGAACTTGATACATTTTTTGTTCATTTGTTTAGTCCAAATATGACTGGAAAGTGAACAAAAATAACCCCAAAAAATGTCATTATCCATAGTGGAGGGTGAGGTGCAAACCCAGTTTAATTAAAAACTGAACAAAGCAATAAATCAGTGAAGGACTGTGTTTTTGCTGAATTAAGCCAAGCTCTAATCCTTATTATATAATCAAGAGTTAAAACTGAAATTAGACTTAGTAAGACCATTCACTGTCTCTCAAGCTTATATTAGTAATTATGTATTTTTTGACTCACTCTAGGGTAAAACAGCATTCAGGCTGTGTTGGATAAATTCAGTGTGGGTCCTATATTTGATTTTTTGCAAATGTGTGTGTAGCAGGGAAGAAAGGCAGCTGTAAAGCAGGTTCTAACAGGTGAAAGACCAAAAGAATTCAGTTTAAAAAGACCCCAAACTCTAAAATCCTTGCACTTCCAGACTGACAAAACACAGGGAAGTTCCAGGGGCTCTGGTTTTAGTGATTTTTCCAGCTTGTAGATTCAGATGTTAAATGAATAATACAGAATGATGCAGTAATTTCTCCATTTGCAGAACCTCGTTCCCATGGAAGGACAAACTTCATCCAGAGGGACGAGAGGAGTCTCAAAATGCAGGAACACCTCAAGAAGAGGCTAAAGGACAGACAAGCCAGTGGTCACACCAACAATAAACTGAACAGCCCTCCCTCCTCACCACATAAAGTCCTTAATTCTTCCGATGCCACAATTCCCAATGGGAATGGAAAGGGACAGCAAGGGGCAGTTGGAGCACTAAAGCAGAAGCAGATAGGAAAAACAAAGGGCAGTCCAGAGGCAGAGATGGGAGGTAGGTGGCATGGACAGGGGGAAATCTCAGTTATTTTCTATAAATTCATTGCAAAACAGGTTCTGAAAAAGCTGAATTTATAAATTTCTTTGGCCGCTCAGGATTAGAGGAAGCCTGAAATCCGTTACGGTTAGATTTTTTTTTTTTCTCTAGAAATCACTGGAATATCAAGTTTTTTCATTTGATATTTATCAAATAAGGTCTTCAGGAAGATTTAAATTTAAACCTTTTTACTTCCCTGCCTTTTCTGACCCAGGACTGATCAACATTCCCAGTGAGGGTGACCTGTAGGTACTTCCAGAATTTCTGGTGTCACCATTTCTGCTACTCTTTGGTTAACTGGGAGTTACTTAAACCTTCAAGAAATAGGAAAACTTGAGCAGTTTTAGAAGCTGCTGTTTAATTAGTTCAAATTTCAGCTTTTTAATACCTTAAAAACCTTGTGCAGTGTCATTGTCTTTGCTTTGGTTTGAGACTGTGTCAGGCTTCTTCCAAACTGGGAATGTTTGGCCATGGAAATTCCAGGAAAACACAGAAGACAGAGATAAGATCTTATTGTCATTTTTTTTAACACCTTTCATTTTTGGAGGCATGTTTTTGTGTTGTCAAAGTAAACCTATTTCTGCTCCATTAGGAAAAGATCCCCTTTGTGCAGGATGTACTAAAAGGGTTTTTGTAACACTGTTGCTTTTGGATACTTGGTGTTTCTGCCCCTCACGCAGCCAAAACAAACAGGGGAAAGGAACTTTGCACAATAAGAACCATTGTTCAAGTCCTAATGAGGCCAACTCCATCTCGTGGTGGCCTTTTGGTAACAGCCTGGGTTGCTCTCAGGCTTTGGGATAATCTGGTTTGTGTTTAAATTGCAGAATCTGACACAGAATCCAAGAAATGTGATACTCACTTGAGCATTGGCAAGCCAGTCGTAAGTATTAGCCTTAAAATCCCATTATTTTCTGGGCCTGTGCTTCCCATAAAATAACTTGTGTTTTATCAATCCCTTTTTCTTTGTTCTTAATGGTTTATTTTTTTAGTAGAGAAGATAAATACAGTTTAGTTGTCAAGAGTTTATAGCTGGGAAAGGGCAACCATGCTGGAAATTCACTGTTTCTCAGTTTGCCAGTCTGTAATCCCAGAATGTTCCACTGTTGCAGTTTTCCAGTGTGTGTGAGGGCTTTGCCTTGCAAACCAGGGGCCTGCTAAACTCTTGGAAGTTTGTCCACTCTTGGAACCATCCTTTGCTCAGCAGAGAGGATTTAGGAATATTGAGGATAAAATTTACACAAATTTTCCTCTTTTGATGTCATATTGAGAAACTGGAGCAAATATTTCAGTATTCAGAGAATTATTTAGGAAGGTGGAGTCTGGTGAGGGTAATTAAGATGTCTGTGTTTGATCTTGAGCATGTTTAGCAAGCTCTTCTCTGCATTATCCACACAGCAAACAGGGGTTGTGTTCCTTTGCAGCAGCTTTTGAGGGGTTTTTTGGTCCTTTAGTACATTTTCCTTGCTGCTTCTGACATCTGTAACTTAAAGCTACCACAGGGCTGTGTTGCCTTGGGCAGAGAGAATTTGGAGTGTGGGAATTAAGCAGCAAAAAAAAAATCAGACAATAAATTTTTAGTCTTAAGATGAGAGCCTGTTGCTGTCCTTTGATCAGTGGTTGAATATTGTGTGAGGGAGCTGTCAGAAAACGAGGTGTCTGTGCCTAAATCTGATCTGGGGTCCTGCCCAAGACTCCCCAGCTGAACATTTGCTCCAAATGAATGATGGAAACGTTGATACAGGAATTTTCTCTTCCTGCCCCAGTGTGGTGTTGGTTTGGTGTTGGAAGGGAAAGCCTTTAGACATGAAAAGAGGAAATCATTGCAATCCAAAGAATGCCTCTATATTCCCACTCCAAAGGTAAAGAATTCCTCCAGCGAGGAGCTTCCTAGGCCAATTAGCGACGCCATGTTATTGACTAATTAACCTTTTCTTGCAGAAAGCAAACTTACTTGCATTATTTATGCTTTTAATAGGTTTCTGATATACAAGCAAGATCAGCCGTTCTGTCCTGGAATCTCCCAGTTAGTTCACAGAATGGAGAGAGCCATAGTCATAGTCCAGCAGCATTTACATTTGAAGTAGCAATATCCAACAGTGGTAAAAATGGAAAATTTAAATCTGTCTATGTGTAAGTTTAGTTTCTTCCTTTAAGCACAATGTTTAAACCATTAACCGATCAGCAATCTCTCTATCAGGAGCTGTTTGTTGACTTGCAGACCTTCCTACTTCACATGAAATAAATTTTAAGTAATGTCACTAAAGAGTTACATGGACAGTGGGAAACTTAAATGTGCACTACGTGGTTTTGCTTTTCAATGAGCTTTGAGCCCTGAGGTTTAAGGAAGAGCTGTAACTCTGCTTTCTGTTTGTTTTTGCCTTTCCACAGTGGGGAAGAATTAACAATTACACTTCCTGATCTCAGACCAGCCACTGATTATCATGCCAGGTATGCTGCTGGGAAGGAAATAATGCTCTGGGGAATCTGGGAATTACAGGATTATTGTGACTTCATGGAAAAGGTGTGATGCAAAGAGTTAAGAAATACTCTGAAAAAACACCATGCTGTGGACACTGGGTTTGCTTTCTAAATTCTCACTTCTCTTCTAATTTCATTAAAATACCACCTCATTTTCTTCCCTACAATCTTCTCTGTCTCCTCAAATTTCTCAATTACAAACTTTAAATTATTCTCTGCTGGTTTTTTTTTTTTTTTTAGAATGACACTCTGTAGATTGTTGTAGGCTGAAGTCAGTGGCAAATGAAATAATTTAGCCTTGAAATTGGATCTGAAAATCTAATTTATCAGCTTGATTTACAAAGTTGCTTGTCTGACCTGCAGCAGTGCAAGCAGGGAATGGGAAGTGGGATGGGATGATCAGGAGTAAATGATCCTGACTGGAGGTATTGGGCTGGCCAGGGAGAGGGGAACACTGGGAAGGGTCACCCTCAGTGCTGGGGCACAGGAGCAGATGAGAGTAAAGATTCCCTGGAGCAAACTCCTGCTCTGAAGCTGTGGAAGAGTTCTGAGTGTGGGAAATGCACAGTGTGTTGTGGTTTCCACAGAAAGGGGCAGGACTGCTGAAAACATGAAACAATTCCTCTGAAAGATGTGATTTTATGACTTAGCCTGTTCTAGTGCCCATTCTCCTGCACAGGTATTGGCTGTATTTGAATCTCAAGGTGTTTTTAGCAAAAGGCTCATTTCAGTCAGGTATCCTGTTACCCTTTGGGAACACCTGCCATGGCTTTCATCCCATATCCCACACGTATTTCAACACTGAAATATCCCACTGTGGCAGAGAGTAATGGCAGAGTAAATGAAGGGTGAGAAATGGGGGTTTGGGGTCAGCAGCTGAACCTGTGTGACCCCAGCACTGCTCTGTGCACACACCCTGCAGCCACTGCTTGGGATTAAATTCCTGCAGCTGCCAGCTCTTCCCTTAAATTTCCAGGTGCCAGTGCAACAACCACATCATTAATTACCCTTTGTTTAGAGTTTCAGCAACTAGCAGTTCCATCAAAGAAACCATTTCAGAACTGGTGAGCTTCACTACAGAGAGCTGTGAGCCAGACTGTCCAGCTGCCCCAAAACTGATTAACAGAACCAAAAACAGCCTGAGCTTGCAGTGGAAGGTAAGAACCAAACCTGGGGCTGAGTGAAGGTGAGCAGGGCACTCTGCTGGATTCCTGTGCAGTATATTTAAATCAGCTTTGTCAGGAATTCAATGTGTACTCTAGGTGTTGCCTTTCAAGTTGCTCAGTGAAGATTGATAATGAAATAATTATTTCCATTCTCTTTCTTTCAATGTTTGCTGAGTTCCTTGTTTGCAGCTTTAGTGTGACAGAGTTGGTAGCAGAGCTCTTCTCTTCTGAATTGGCAGAGGAAAAAATGGATTTTTATTTATTTATATCTTTGCTTGAGGTCCTGGATGATAAACAAATGTGACTTAATGTTCTTTTAGTTATTCTGATCCATTCAGACTAAATTTCTTTGGATGGTTTTATAGATTTTAATTTTTAATCTGATTTTTGAATATGACCACTGTCCATGAAGACTTGTTGGGACTGTATTTGCTTGAGGTTTCACGTTTTTCTCATGACCACACTGAAAAATGGTTCCAGCTAAATGACTTCAGTGAAATCATTTGTAGAATCTGTGCTTAGAAAAATGAAGCAGTTCCTATTTCATGTGTCAAATGTTACTTGTGTGAACCCTTTGATTGCTCAGGCAGGTGGTGAGCACACAGCAATAAGCACAAGAGAAAGAGTTCTAAGAATATAATTTGCTTTTTCCATAAAATAAAACCATTCATAAATTCATATTCTAAACTATCAGAACTAAAAGAAGTAGCACAGCAGCCTTGTTTTAAAAGGCAGTTGGAGTTTATAATACTCAATATGTAAAAATATTTCTAGAAGTACAACCACTTGATTTTAACTCTTTTTTTTTCACTGTTTCTTTATTTTCAGTCCTCAAATGACAATGGTTCCAAAATAACTAATTTTCTTTTAGAATGGGATGAGGTAAGAGCTTTTCTAGTACCAAAAAAAAAAAATCATAATGACATCTGTAGAGCAATTATGCTTAAAAATACTCTTTGCTTAGGTACAGCAGCTATTTTGGTGCAGCTGTCCTGACAATTTTAAAGGGGCAAATGATCAGTGGGAGGGGACAGTGTAGAATTGCCTCATTTGTCATCCAGAGCATCATTAATTCTTGTGTTCTCTTTAAATGGATGAGCATTTGGCATTTTTGTGATGTGTCACAAATCTCCCTCAGCTCTTGAGCATGTTGCTGAGGTGTATTACAAGGGGATAAATGTGTTTTTCTTCCAAAATCTGTTTTGTTTGCAGCTGGAATGGTTTAGCACCATTTTGTCAAATCCACAGTACCAAAAGTAATCAGATACCTCAGTCCAACTGTGGTTTATTAGCAAGACTGCTCAGGGTGACCATCAGCAGACTCAGGATGACCATGATACATTAAATTTTGCATTCTTGAGGCTCAGTAATTTCTTTTTTAATTACTGTTAAATGAGTGAAATTACATTTCTCGTGGGAGGTGTCCCTACCCATGGAACGAGATGAGCTTTAAGGTCTCTCCCAACCTAAGCCAGTCTGAGATTCTGGGATTTAGGAAGATGTAGGGAGAAGAGGGTGACCTTGGCAGGGATCAGAGAGTGACTCTGGATCTCCCTTTTTTCCAGGGGAAGAATGGCCCCTTCAAGGAATGTTACTATGGGCACCTGAAGCAGTACAAGCTCACCAGACTCGCTCCCTCCACCAGATACTCCCTGAGACTGGCCGCTAAAAACGACATTGGAATGAGGTAACCAGGAGCCCAGGGCATAGCAAAGGATGGAATTCCCCCTGGATTCCATCAGCTGCTGCTCACCCTTGCTCAAAATCTCCTCCCCAGTGGCTTCAGTGAGACGGTGACGTTCGGCACGGCCGGGGTGGTGCCGCCGGCCCCGGCACCGCCGGCGCTGCTGGAAGCAGGAGTGACCTGGATGGCCCTGAGATGGAGCCCTCCTGCAGGAGGGGCCTCGGATGACTCCCTCACCTACAGCCTGGACATGGAGGAAGAAGGTTCTGTAAGTGCTGGGCTTTGTGTGGAAACTTCCTTCATAGTGCTGAAATAAAAATTAGCTGGTTTTTACCTTCAAATAAATGGTCGGCAAGTATTGCGTGGAATTCATGGCAGAGACAGCACTGCATGGGATTCATGGCAGAGAGATAAAATATTGCATGGGATTCATGGCAGAGAGAGCATTGCATGGAATTCATGGCAGAGAGAGCCAGCACTGCATGGGATTCATGGCAGAGAGATAAAATACTGCATGGAATTCATGGCACAAAGTATTGTGTATAATTCATGGCACAGGGGTGAAGTTCAAGCTCAAAAAAATGGGTTTGAACCACTCTGGGTTTTGCTGTACCTTAAAAATCAGTGACTGTGTTCAGCCTTATTTTCCTTCCTTCCTTCCCAGGGCTATGGATTCCAGCCCCAGTACAATGGAGATGAACTCTCGTGCACTTTAAGAAACCTGAGGAGGAGTACATCCTATAAGTTCAGGGTTTGTACTATAGTTTGTTCCTAAATCCATGTGTTTTCCTGGGCTTTGGCATTTTCCAAAAAGTTTTTCAACTTTTTATGGAGGCAGCAGGAATTCACCTGTCATCCCAAGAATTAGCTGTTGTTAGAGCAGGTTTTGGGGAAGCAATAATACAAATCAGATTCTTTGCAGCAGCTAATTTTGGTTTAAATGGTTGTCTTTATTTTGGTCAAGTTTTGAATAGATTTTTTTTAATCATCAGCATGTTTATCCTCATGCATTGTCAACATATATTATTGTCATCAAATAAACCATTTATTCTCTGTTCTGTTCCCTCTTCCAACAGCTCTTTGCCTACAACAGTGAAGGAAAGAGCAGCCCCAGTGAGGTGGTGGAGCACAGCACCAAACCTGACAGGCCTGGAGCCCCGAGTAAACCTGTTGTAAAGGGCAAGATCCATCCCCACAGTGTGAGAGTCACGTGGGGTAGGTGCCTTGGGGTGTTCCTGTGCTGCTGGGGTGTGGACAGTCTGTCTCAGATCAAATGAGAGGGAGTTCAGGCTGATTATGTGTCTGCAGGAGAAATACTCAGCATTACCCAGAAGTGATTTATTTTAGGGCTCTAGTACCACAGTGGTGGTGTTCATTCATTTTTGAGAAGCAGTAACTGCTGTCCTAACACCCTCTGGATTTACTGTGATGTTTAGATAATTGTTATGTTCACTTAAAAAATAAGAGCTGATACCTGAAATTGAGAGTGTTTTCCCAGTTACTCTTCCTGGCGTAATCATGATAAATAATAGGAAAAAAAATTGCTTGTGAATAATTAAGTACACTGGTTTCTGTTGCTGGTTGACTTTTCTGTTTGAATGAATGTGAATGTGTTCTCTGGAAAAGTTGATAACAAAATAATGCCTTGATATTAAATCTTCTTTAACTTAAGGTGTTGATTTCTTTCAGAACCCCCCAAGGATAATGGAGGATCAGACATTTCTAAATACTTTTTGGAAATCTCAGAGGCATCAGTTGGTAAGGAACCACCTTTGGGTCCTAATGCAGTATTGAGTTTCCACCCTTGGAGGTATTTAATTCACATTTAGCTGTGGGACATGGCTTAGACTGGGATTTTGGAGATGTTTTCCAACCTAAATGATGCTTTACTCCAGCAATCACTTCTGGTTTCACACGAGTGTGTTGTGTTGTACATGTTCTCTCCATAATTAATCACTTCATAATGATTCTTTGGCTTGACTGCCTTAATAATTGTGTGAGAGAGTTTTCAGGTGGGGTTTTAGAAAGGTTTGGAAGTGTCAAGTGCTTTTCCTTCCCTCAGGAGGGAGGTGGGAGCCCATCTACAGCGGAGCCCAGCGGGAGCACATCTGTGACCACCTCAGGCCTGGCACCTCCTACAGACTGCGGGTGTCCTGTGCCAGTAGAGGTGGGGAGAGCCAGGTGAGCAGCAGGAGGGGAAAGCTGCTTCTGGAAACAGATTCTGTTCGTGTTTTAGCAAAATGCTTTGTGTTTGTGCTCTCCAATTACCTGTGTCCCTGGCAGGCCTCCGATGTCACGACTGTCACGACGGCGGCCGTTCCCCCCGGGCCCTGTCCAGCCCCAGCTCTGCTGGGCAAAGCCAAGCCCAAGGAAATCACTTTGCAATGGGGTAAGCACCAGAGCTTGAGTAAAACCATGCTCTGATTTCAGTCATCCAAATCAAAAATCTTCAGAGGAAAAAAAAAAAGTAAAAATTATAGAGACTCTATCCATGGCTTTAGTTGTTTTTTGGGTTTGGGATGGGGTTTTTGGTTTATTTTGTGGGGTTTTTTTAAGAAGACCAAAGCTTCTGTCCACCTCTGTTAGGGTAATACAGTGAGATTTGAGCAGACATAAATATTTTCCAGTGAGAAAGCTTCCTGTCTGCCTGTGACTGACACCTGCTTAGCAATTTAAAAATCAGCTCTTGTTTTCTTACTGTTATCTCAGTAAAGGAGGCAAGCAAAAATTAATGAAGATCACTGTTTTGTGAAGAAAACAGGGAAAATACATGAAAAACCCTGATGAAGGCCATCTCACACTAATTATCAGTACCTGGGGGGAAAAAGCAAGCTTCATTAAGTGTTTCTGCTCAGATATGTGACAAGAGCCTGCCCTAACTTCGGGAATTTAGAAATTAATAAGAAAATCCAACCTCTTTTTGTTTGCCAGGCCCCCCAGCCGTGGATGGAGGCTCTGAGATCACAGAGTATCTCCTGGAGATGGCCAGCTCGGAGCAGGACGAGCGCAGGGTGGTTTATCAGGGCCCAGCAGCTGAGTTTGCAGTGACCAACCTGCTTCCAGGGAGAGCCTACTGCTTCTGGCTCCGGGCAGGGAATAAAGTCGGGGTAACCACTGCACTCACCACATCTCACTGGCTGTACTCAAGGCACAGGAGGAGTCTGAGGGGGTTTTGTGGCTTGTGTAAACCTCTTGATGTTTGTGCCTTTGGAAATGTTGGATGTGTTACCCCGAGCGCAGGCTCTGCAGGTGGTGAGGTGGGAGCTGCATTGTGTGGAGAGGAGTGTGTGCCAGCCATGCCAGGTTGGGAGAAGGGTGGGATAAATGTTGGTTGCATAAAAGTCTTTGTGAAACAGTCCCCAGCTGCTTCTGGAAGGCAGATCCTGGCTGGGGGAGGGAGGAGTTACACAACCCTGGCAGTGGGAGGACCTCAGATATCCTGTGGGAACGGGGCCAGCTTCAAGTACCTGCAAGGAATCTGAAACTGAGCCCTGAACTCTGCTGTTTATTTCCCTGTCAAGTTAAAAATAGTTTGTTTGCTTCACTTGCACATCAGTTTTTGCCCTGGTGCTGTTGCTGTGTTCATGCAGTTGTGTTTTCCTGCAGTTTGGCCCCCACTCTGAGAAGGCAGAGCTTTGCACTGCTCCAGGACCCCCCGAGCAGTGCTGCAAGCCCCTGATAACCTGCAAAAGTGCAACTTGTGCTGTGGTTTCGTGGGAGGTAGGTGTTGATGGCTTCCAGTACCACCCAAATTAGTGTTTGGCACTTAGAACTGTAGTGACACATTTATGATAGACAGAAATGAGAGAAATTATATGTGTAGAGGTGGAATATTTTAAACCCATTTCTTTAGCGATGTCTGTGTTGGGTTTGTAAACTGGGGGAGTTATTAATTGCAGTCTTAACTGGACAAATTGGGTGGCATTTAATCCTCCTCACAGTGTGGTAATTATTATATAGTGAATTAATTCTTCTAACTGGTAAAAGACTGTGGGTCAGTCAAAATTCTGGTGTGAACTGTGGTGGTGTTACAGCCACATGTCACCTTTTAACTTAAAATCCCTTGGAACAGACCTCAGGTTTCAACCCCAGTGCTTCCAAAGATTTGATATGATGATCTTGGAGGTGTTTTCCAACCTTTTCTGTGACTCTCACCCAGTGTGTCAGTGTAACAGAGCTCCCCCCTGGGTGCTGTTTGTGGGTTAAGTGCAAGAGCTGAGCAGAATTTCTCCCTCACCCACCAGAGCCCAGCGTGCAACGGAGCAGAAATCACCGAGTACAGGCTGGACTGGGGCCAGGTGGAGGGGTCCATGCACATCATCTACACAGGCCCCTGCCAGAGCTATGAGGTCAAAGGGCTCACACCTGCAACCACCTATTACTGCAGAGTCCAGGTAGGAAAAGCCTTTTGGTGCCACTGGGCACTTGTAGTTTGGGGAGAAACTCCAGCTAGAGAGGAATAAAGTCATGTGCTGCTCATGCAGTAGAGAAGGTAATGGGGAAAAACCCTTCCCCTTCTCCCCCAGTCCTTCCTAATTCCCTGATCTGGAAGAGTTTAGATCCAGTGTGCTGTGAAATACCAGCTGCTTTGCCCTGTTGATGTTTATTCAGGAGGTTTTCCACTTTCTTCCATGTTGCTTTTAGAACACACAGGAGGCTGTGAGAGATGGGACCGCCTGGCTGGAAAACAGGGATCTGGTAACTCCTGTGTGGTGTCTTTCAGGCTGTGAACGTGGCCGGGGTGGGGCTGTTTGGGGACACGGGCGTGGTGACCACGCCCCCATCGGTGCCTGCAGCTGTGGCCGTGCTCCACTTACTTGAAGAGGATCAGATGGAAATTTCCCCTCCTTTCTCCACGTGCCTTGCAATCCAGTGGGAAGAGCCCTGCTGCCATGGGGCAGAGATCACAGGGTACAACATCGAGTATGGGGAGAAGCAGCTGGTCACCGTGGGGAGAAACACAACCCATGTCCTTGAGAACCTGCTGCCTGACACAGTGTACAGGTAAGAATTATTCTGAAACCACATTTGTAGGATCTAAGAGTCTTTTGAGGGTAGTGCTTTTAATCTTTAGAGCAACTTTTCATCCAGTTTACAGACTATTTGCCTGATTCATCCTGCAGCTCGAAAAATACCTAAAATTGTTATATCCAGACTCAAACCATGACATTGGCCTGAGTGAGATCGTGGTTGGTGTTAAGGTTCACATTCTGTGTGAAAGCCAAGACTTTCAGGTTTCTGGGTTTAGAATTTTACATTGGGATGCTCAGGTGTGTGGCCAGAAGAGGATGGATGGATGTTAAGAGCAGAGCAGGTGTTGCTGTGACCTCAGTCTTGGTTGAAGCTGAGTTCCAGTTTCATTTCTAACAGCATCTTAACTGCTTTCCTGTTTGGAGTTATATTCTGTACACCTTTTAACTCTTGCATTGTTACCCAGCACTTTGCCTGACCATGTGGCTACTCTCTCCCATTCCCAGGATCAGGATACAGGCCATCAACAGCTTTGGAGTCGGTCCTTTCAGTCATTCCATGAAAGCCAAAACCAAACCACTACCTCCTGACCCTCCCCACCTGGAATGTGTGGTTTTCAGCTACCAGAGCCTTAAACTGAAATGGGGAGAAGGGCCCAGCAGAGCTTTAATTCCCAACCCTACTCAGTTCAACCTGCAGATGGAGGACAGGTTTGGCAGGTGAGACCATTAAGGTTCTTGTGGTTTTACCTCTTCATGTCAAGTTTTTAAAGTGTTCTATGTTATTCTCCTTTCTGTTTGCACCACTGAGTCATTTGGGCATCCCGGAGTTTGCCCTTTAGTTTGCAGTTTTGCATCCCATCTTTGAACCAGAAATGCTGTCAATAGAAATGCTTGTAAATAGTAAATACTATTTAAACAATAAATACCTTACAACCACCCTGTGCTGGCAGGGTTATTTGTTGGACATCTGAAACAAAGTCCAGTCTGCATATAAGAAACAGGGGTTGGCCAGCTGTTCTTTAACTGGAAATTTCAGTTTATTTTGGATATTCAGGGGTTGTTCCCTTGATTCAGAGGAGTTGGGCCCTGCAGCCTCAGTGGGATGACCCGCAGGGCAGGGGACAAGCCTGGGACACCTGGAATGCAGCATCACATGTTTGTCCTTATCTCAAATCCGAGTGTTTCAGGTCTGACACTGCCCTGCCGTTGGTGATTGCTGGGTAACTGTGTGTGTGTTGTGTGTCCCCCAGGTTTGTGACAGTCTATAATGGTCCCTGTCACACCTACAAGGTGCAGAGGCTCAGCGAATCCACCACGTACCATTTCCGCATCCAGGCGTACAACGACGCCGGCGAAGGAGCCTTCTCGGAGGTCTGTGCTTTCACCACCACCAAGTCTCCACCTGCACCTCTCAAAGGTGAGCTGACACTGCCCTGGCAACTGCTGCAAGCCACTGATGGGCAGGATGGAATCCTACAGCCTGACCCTCAGCCAGTCTTTGCAGGGACAGAGACACAAACTCTTTCTGAGGGGCTTTTCTGGGTGTGGAAAGGGCTCTTTTGTTGTTGTCACCTCCTGCACTTGCAGCTCTTCCACCCCTGAACTGAGCATTCCAACTTTTTCTCAACTGGAAAGGCAATTTTCAGGGTTATCTGTTGAAGTTACAACATTGTGTAGGCAACTGAGGGCACAGTTAATTCCTTTCATCTTCACTTTTTAACATGGCCTTTAATAAAGTCACTGTGAAGGTCAGAGTGCTGGGTGCCTGCAGCAAAATTAATTGGCTGAACCATGCTTAGAACATAATTCCAGCTCTGCACATGGACAGAAATGCAGCTTTCTGTAGTGACTTGGAAGTGCTGCTTCTCTTTACAAACATCATGGGCTCACCCTGGCAGCTCAAAAAGACCAACAAGTGTAACCTACACATAAAAAACAACGATCATTTTTTAAGCTCATGTCATCAAATAGAAGAAAAAGGAAGAAACAAACAAATCTTGATTGCTTAAAGTTATTGGAATGAGTTGCCTCTAAGCATGACAGCTGTACATTTGTAGACTCCATTGTTCTTTCTCTAAAACACCAACAAATCACTTTATTTTCTAGCTCCCAAAGCAATTCAGCTGGAAGAAAACACTTTTGAAATCACATGGGAGCCTCTACAGCCGATGAAAGGAGATTCCATTGTTTACATCCTTCAGCTTGCTGCTGGCAGAGAGTTTGATCAGGTACCTTTTATGTAGCGTCAGGAAGTTGAGGGGATTTTGCTGGGAAAAATCATTACAAGAAAAAGACGTGGATATTTCTTGTGGGAAGGTGTCCCTGCCCATGGTAGTGGGTGGAATGAGAAGGGCTTTAAGGTCCCTTCCAACCCAAACTGTCCTGTGATTCCATGATTTGAAGGTTGAAATTCTGTTTGAGGAGGTGACAGGGAGACTTCATTTCAGGAAGTGTGAAGTGGATGAGCACTGGCTTATCCTGTTCTCCCAACAATTACTTTGGTTCTTGATTCTCAGACCTGGTGCTCTGTGGTACCACTNGCGCGCGTCTGCGCCGGCCGCCAGTGCCACGACCTGCCGGGCTGCCCGGAGCTCTACGGCCCCTACAGCCCCAGCGCCGTGTTCTGCTGCCAGCGCCGGGAGCCGGGCCCCGCCGGAGCGCAGCCGGGCGCGGAGCTGGCGCAGAGCGGGAAGCGGCTGCGCGAGGANTTTTTAAGCTCATGTCATCAAATAGAAGAAAAAGGAAGAAACAAACAAATCTTGATTGCTTAAAGTTATTGGAATGAGTTGCCTCTAAGCATGACAGCTGTACATTTGTAGACTCCATTGTTCTTTCTCTAAAACACCAACAAATCACTTTATTTTCTAGCTCCCAAAGCAATTCAGCTGGAAGAAAACACTTTTGAAATCACATGGGAGCCTCTACAGCCGATGAAAGGAGATTCCATTGTTTACATCCTTCAGCTTGCTGCTGGCAGAGAGTTTGATCAGGTACCTTTTATGTAGCGTCAGGAAGTTGAGGGGATTTTGCTGGGAAAAATCATTACAAGAAAAAGACGTGGATATTTCTTGTGGGAAGGTGTCCCTGCCCATGGTAGTGGGTGGAATGAGAAGGGCTTTAAGGTCCCTTCCAACCCAAACTGTCCTGTGATTCCATGATTTGAAGGTTGAAATTCTGTTTGAGGAGGTGACAGGGAGACTTCATTTCAGGAAGTGTGAAGTGGATGAGCACTGGCTTATCCTGTTCTCCCAACAATTACTTTGGTTCTTGATTCTCAGACCTGGTGCTCTGTGGTACCACTGCCTCTGTTAATCAGAGTCCACTTCGGTGGAGGAGCTTTAAGGAAGAAAATGCAGGGTAATTTTTTTTCTCCTTTCTGAGCCTCCCAGCCCAGGCGAGGCCTCAGCGTGGGGGTGGCAGCAAACTTAAATGAATCGTGAATTGCCCAGAGATTTAAGCTGCGATTTTCTGAAGCTGGGGGGAGAGGAGGGCGGCTCCAGGCTGTGCCCAGCACCACACACGCCCCAGGGTGGGCCAGGCAGTCCCAGTGGCCGGTGGTGAGCGGCTCCTGAGCCGAGTGGCTCCTGTCTCCTCGCAGGTGTACAAGGGCCCGGAGCCGTGCTTCCGGCTNCGCGTCATCGCCATCGCGCTGCTCTGCGGCTTCGCCGTGGTCGCCATCCTCTTCGCCGTCGTCATCCAGTACTTCGTCATCAAGTAGGGCAGAGCGGCCCCGCTCGGCTGTCTGTACAGAGCTCTCTGGGGTATTTATGGGTAGTTCAATGGAATCCTAGCTGGGAACCCCTCGCTCCGTGCGTTCCCGCTCCTGCTGCTGGCTGCCGGCCGGGCTGGCTTGGCGCGTCCTTTCCAAATGCCGGGCGCAGATTTCTCGTAGAAAGGGTGATCCTGGGGCTTCTGCGATCAGGGCGAGCTGTTGGAGAGCAGCAGTCGGCTGCCTCAGGGTGCACACTTGGGGGGTGTGCACACTCCTCCTCTCTCCCCATCCCAGCCAGTCGGAGAGGGAAGGCGTTGTAGAACAGTCCTTTCCCAGCAGCACCAGAGCAGCAGGAGGCGATGGCTGTTCCATCAGGTTTCGCTGTAGTTTGATATCCATGAAATCCAGCAGCACAAGTGCTTGAGCTTAGAGCAGAACTGCAGAGCCTACTAGAGCATACCACATTTACTAGACTGTAGAAGGAAAGCAGAATATTGACTTAGTGATATTACTACTTTACAGTTATTTTAATACTTGGGATTCAGTAATAATCATTTCAAGTGTTGGAGTAGAGGGTGCCAGGGTTTTTTAGGGTTTTAATCCAAACCAATGCCAGCAGGACGTGGCGCTCGGCCGGGATGCCCAGGAAAGGTTCTGCCCAGAATGTTCCTGCTGTCCTGAGCAGCTTTGGCCCAATCCACATTTCACTCTCAGTGCCTGAGAGAAAAGTAATTCCCTGTGCAGCGTGCTCAGAACAGCACAGGAGTTGTCTTTAAGGAGAAAGAGTGCATTTATGATAAATGTTACACTATTTGGCTCAAACTGAGCAAATGTTTTTGTACTATTATTAACCTGAAAAATAAAAAAAAGTTCAGCCTGCTTTGGGTGCCCTTCTAACTTAACCCCAACGAGCAAATTGTACGTGAGAGAACTCTTTTTAGATAACGTTTATACAATGTTTTAAACTTGCTATCCCAGTGGTAGCAGCTTCACATTCCATGGTTTTCCTGTTGGGAATGTTCAGCCTGCTATGAACTTGTCTGAAACTCGTCCTGGTCGGCTGGGGGATATTTTTGTGGACACTGTGCACTACATTTGACTGTTGTGTTCCATCTGCTTGTGAATCCCCGAGGAGGAGCCTGGCAGCTCCTGGCTCCGTTAGATCAAAGCTTTTGAAAGCTGGAACTCACAAATTTCCCATGTTTCAGGATGGGTCTTGCCAACAGCATTTGGAACATGCCACAGAAGTGTAGATTTAAGGTATTTTGCAAAGTCTGTGGCTCCACTTTGGCCATCAGAGCGATGCACTTGTAGGTGGGAGGGTGGATGTGACAGAGCTACAGGCGACATGTTTCCAGTAATTAATTAATCACTTTAAGGGTCTTTCTCCTACAGCAGTTGAGGAATAACGTTGTGTTAGAGTTTGAGGCATTGTGTTGTATTTCAGATGTGGAAAACCTAAATTATGACCTAGTATCACTTAATCCTCTTCACAGTAGATTGATGGTGCAATCTGAAATTAATCTTTTCAAAACGTACTCTTCATTTTTGTACTCTATTTATTTTGATTAAAAGTCCTGGAAAGAAAAAAAAAATGTATGTTTGAATGTATTGTTCTACTTGTAGCAGAACTTTAAGTTAATCATTTATTATATCATAGAAATCTCTCCCTCCAGTGTCAGAAAGAGTTTTATACAGATATTAGTCTCTAGTTTGCAGAAGAGTTTACAATCTGTCTTTATTTTCCTCATAGTCTCCCTTTAGTGGATAAACTGCCTGCAGCAAATCTCCGTTGCCAAAGGGTTCTTTCTTAACTCCTTAGAACCAACTTGTAGAGGTTTATTTGGCGATAATAGTCCTGATCATTTAAAAGAGAAATTAGGATCGCGGAGTAAATACTAACAAGTCACCACTGCTAAAAAATGAAATCAAATCCTTTTGTAATTGCCACAAAACGCTCCTATTTCGAGAAAATATCCAGGATTTATACTGCAATACGGATTTTCCATCAGCTGTTGTCCATTCCAGAAGGATGTACCCTCGTGGCATTAATGTATTTTAGGTATCTTCAGTTTTCTTGTATTGTCATTTTTGAGGTATCTCAAACGTATGTTAAAGCTGCCATGCATTGTATTACTAAATTGTAACTATCAAATAGATAATATATTTAATACAGCCAATAAATAATACAAATGTATTCAAATTTGACTCCAGGCTCCTGTGGTTTTGTGGGATTTAGTCTCACTCGTGGAATGTGTAGCTTAAGGAGAGGGAACATGCTCTGTGTCATTAAGAGCTGAACTAACTGTTCTTCCAGGAAAGTGGAACCCTTGGAATATCCCTTCCATTTCCCCTCACGCTGCAGGAAGGACCTGCAGTTCCCAGGTGAGGTAGAACAGTTCTTTGATATTGGAAATTGTATCGTTTGGGGCTGGTTACCAATTTTCCATCATTTTGTGTTGACTCAGGGCCTTTCCCCCTTGAGCTGTTGCCCAGCATTTCCTGCTGAGTGTGGAGTTTCTCCTGATGGTGCCTTAAGGATCTGATGAAGATAAGATGGGAAGGGCTTTATTTGCCCATCAAGTCTTCCTGATGAGGCAGCTGGACACTCACCCTGGATTCATTTCCACTTCAGGAAAGGTCAGGCATGAGGAGGTGGAAAACCCTGGGGTGAAGGAGGCGAGGGGAGTGGGGGCCAGCTTGAGGGAGTCCCGAGGGAAGGCTCTGGGAAGCTGGAAGCCCACAGCCAAAGGGAGCAGGGACACCCAGCAGCAGGACGTGTCCTGCCACAGTGCTCCGAAATTCCTCCAGAACCCGGGAATGGGGCTCTGGCAGAAGTGAGAGAGGTGTCGGCTACAAAACAAACCTCCTCCACCTCCTGGGAGCTCGGCTCTTTGCAGCTCTTCTGCTGCCCAGGACTGCTCAAAAGCCAGAGTTTTGTGGAGCCAAATAGTGTGGGGTTGGGGCTGGAAAGGTCAGAGCTGAGCACAGGCGCTGCATTGTCCGGCAGATCCCGGCTCTGACGTTGGGGAGATTCCTGCTGCCCTTTCCAAGAGGCAGAAGCTCTGGCTGGGCTGGTTCTTGCAGATTTAGGCACTTGGACACCTCCCAACAAGACAAGCTGTTCGTGTGCCAGGGCTCTGCTTGGCTGCACCCTGAACACCTCAACAAATCCCATCTGGGAAGAATTCCCCAGTGAATTTTCATAGAATCACGGGATAGGTTGGGAGGCACGTTAAAGTTCATCTTGTTCCACTCCCTGCCGGACAGGGACACCTTCCCCTATCCCGGGTTGCTCCAAGCCCAATCCATCCTGGCCTTGAACACTCCAGGGATTTCAGATTTATGGGATGTAAACCCTGCCCGCGAGCAGAGCCACGTGCCCGGGCCGCGCTCCCGATCCCCCGCAGCCGATTCCCAGCTGGCGGCCGCTGCCGGGAGGAGCGGCGGGCGGAGCGGCCGGGACTCGCCCCGGTGTGACCCCGTTTCCTGTTTTCCGGCACTGGGAACAGCCCCGGTGTCTGAGCAGAGGGGAAGGGTGGCTGCTCCTCCGCTGGGCCGGCGTGTGGAGCCCGTGGGATGTGTCCTTCTGCGTTTATCCTGGAGAAGAAAGGAGATCGGGGGGGATCTGGCTCTGCACAACTCCCTGACAGGAGGGGCAGCCAGGTGGGGGTCGGGCTCTGCTCCCAGGGAACAGGGACAGGTGATGGGAAACAGCCTCCAGCTGTGCCGGGGAGGGTGAGGTTGGACATCAGCAGGAATTTCTTTATGGAAAAGGTGGTTAAACATCAGAGCTGCCCAGGGAGGTGGTGGAGTCTCCGTCCCTGGAGGTGTCCGGAGAAGGACTGGAGGTGGCACTCGGTGCTCTGGGCTGGTGACAGGATGGGGTCAGTCAGAGGTTGGAATGATGGTCTTGGAGGGCTTTTCCAAGCTCGCTGATCCCGTGATTCCCAGCACAGCTGTGCACAGAGGACTGTCCAGGAAGGTGTTTGTGGCCCCAGGGACAGGTGGCTGCCCTGTGGAACTGGCTCTCCCTGTCTTCTCCTCACTGCTGCTTTCCTGGCAGAAATCCTCCAAGGTTGTGCTTCCCAGCCTGGAAAATCACCAGTGGGCAGGTGAGGAGAGTGGCACAAGGGGCAGAAGAATCATGCGCTGGGTTTAGGGATAAATCCCGAGCCCCACGAAGTGCAAACCAGCATTTGCTTTCCTGCCTCTGGAATAAATGGTGAGACAGCCCACAGCTCCCTGTGCCAAGTTCCAGTCTGATCCCAGCCCGTGGAAAAGCTACTCTCCTCCTCTTTCCTAAAACAAGGGGAAAGAAAAGTGGGTTTTGCTTGTTGTCTAAGGTCAGTGTCTGGAATTCCTCCTCCCTTCCTCCTCCCAGGATGTTTTTGTGTAACACACTCTGACTCATGGAAGTCAAATGACTTGGCCTCAGAGCTGCCTCAGCACAGGAATTCTGGCACAGGAGTCCTGTGCCTGCCCCTTCAGCTGGCTGAGGGTTTTCCAGCTCCTCCAGGCGCTGCCAGAACTGTGGGGCTGCTTCTGTTCCCCCAGGCTGATCCCAGCACCCCCAGCCCCAGGAGGTGCCTCCATCCAGGCTGGCTGATCCAGGTGCTGGGTGCCTCCCTGGCTGTGGATGGGGAGCAGCTGCTGCTGGAATGTCCCGCAGGGCGGATCAGAGGGAGCAGCTCCTGGTGTGTCCCTGTCTCCAAGAGCTGGGAATGGAGTCCCCAGCACATCCTCTTCCTGCAGGCCTGGCTGCAGTCAGACTATCCTCGACAATAACAACACACTGCAACTGCTTCTGGAACGGTGCTGATCCCCTGCCTGACAGAATCACAACAAAACTTTATTTTTGGTTCTGTGTTGCCTCAGAAAGTGAGAAACTTTGACAAAACTCACATGGAATGTGCTTTAAATGTCTTCCAAATCCAGCCAGCTGCCATGAAAACCAGCTTTAAAAAGCTTTTAAATTTGCTTCCAAAGTGGAACCTGTTATTTTCAGAACAGTGGGAACACACTGTCATTTTTAGTTAATCCTGGGAATGCTGGCAGTTTAAAAAGTGGCTTTGAAGCTGTTAATGAAATAACAAAACATCCTCTCCTGCATCGCCACAGGGCAGATGGGTGGCACTGGGCTGTCTGCAGCAGGGGGAGCAGGGAAGCGGCCACTTGAATCCAACATATTTGATCTGTGCATCAGTTGGCCGACATGAAGATTTATAGTAAAAGGTATTTCTGCCCCGCCAGGCCGCGTCTCCACGGCAACCAAGGAGGCCGCGTCTCCATAGCAACGCCGCCCTCCCGGACGCCGTAGCCGCGCCCTTTGCGTCACGTGGCCGGAAGCGATGGAGGCGGCCAAGATGGCGTCCCCCAAGAGCGCCCCTAAAGACGCGCAGGTACCGGGGGGCTCCGGGCGGGCCCGGGGGCTCGGGGGGCTCGGGGCGCCGAGCGGTGCCGAGCGGTGCCCGTGTCCGTGTCCGCCCCGCAGGTGATGGCGCAGATCCTCAAGGACATGGGCATTACGGAGTACGAGCCGCGCGTCATCAACCAGATGCTGGAGTTCGCCTACAGTAAGCGGGGCGGGCGGGAGTGCGCGGCGAGCACGGGGCAGCGCTGGCTCTCTGGAGCGGGAGCTGCGGCGCGAGTCCGCCTTTCCGCGGGCTCGCCTCGGACCTGGCAGCCTGGAGGTGTTTTGCAGCTGCAG
>VZRX01005424.1:244258-254328 GCA_013398075.1 Notiomystis cincta | reverse complement strand
AGCTCGGCAAAGCCCGGCTCCCACTGCACGGCCGCCACACGTGGCACTGGCTCAGAACAGCTCAGAACAGCAGCTCGTGTTTCTCTGGCCAGCTCTCTGGTAGTGCACTATCAAGACAGCTCAGATTCCATACAGGAGGCAATTGAATCCTTCAGGCAGCAGCTCAGGGAAGGGAACAGCTTGTGAAAGTCCTCCCTCATTTTCTCTAGCATTGTCCACTGCTAAGGTGCATCAAAAATAATACCTATATTGGGTTTTTTTATTATGGTCCATCACCAGGGATGTAACTGCAGTAAAACTGGAAAGAAAAGACAAGACAGTAGAGTAGCAGAAAAAAAGAATACAGAGGAGAGGACTTGAAAGAGATGGAAGTAAATGAACTGTCTTTCTAAACATCCTGTATTGTTAAAGGGGTATTTCCTGCACTGACAGCTTTCCAGGCTGGTTAAAAAAAGCTCATCTAGTGGCCCTAAAAGTCTCCTAGAATACCCAGAGAATGTCTGAAAAGCACCAAAGAAAAGGTGACATTCCCAGCCACAGGACAAGCAAGATGGCAGAGCAAGGAGCACGCTGGCAGCTCTCAGGGAGTCATGAACTTCACTGTCAACATCTGACTCCAGGGACTTTGCCTCTTCCAGCACCCAATAAGGAGCATCCCTCCTACACATGGGTGAGCAAAAGATGGACAGAGGCTGGTTGATGTCAGCAGTTCAGTTCCCTAAGACATGCTGGATAGCATTTCTTTTTTCCTCAGGAAAGTTCTGTGTCTTCTACATAGATTATTTTTCTTTTCACATCCATAGACCAGAGTACTCATAAGCCCATCTGAGGCCAGGCTGGAGAGCACAAGGCTGTAGTTAAATGTCAGTCCATGAGGCTTTAACCAAAACAAAGCTGAACTCAAATTTAAACAATCACTATCTCTACAGAGAGACCTTCCCCTGGTACCTGTGCTCTTTTTCTTTCATTTAGCAAAGCCTTGCTCACAGCATCCAGGCAAAGGTGAATTTTAAGTCAGACCAACAAGGATTTAAGAAGAGCCTCCCCATGTCACAGACAGCAGGATCTGAGCATATATTTGAATAGTTCACTGCACAGGGATGGGGTTTTCAGTTGTCCCCTCTCAAAAGATAAAAATGTTCTAACTTCTAAACCTGCTGTAATTTATGCACAGAAAAACTTGACAGTGCCTAAGTAATAATGGTGCATCAGTTATAACTTATAGACCTCTGGTAACTTATGCATGGAAAAAGTTGACAGTACCTGTGGACAGAATCCAAGTATCATTAGAAAACTTTTAACATAATTTCTGCACCATATTAAAAGACTCAATCTGAGATATTTCAGAAGAGGCTCATTAAAGGGCTCTAGTATTGTTCTCTGCTAAATAATCTGTTTTATTACTCCCTCTCTCCGTACCTATTCTTATCCAAGTCATCTACCCTGACTTGCCAACTACCTACACAAGAGTGGTGAAGAGAAACTTAATTAAAAAAAAAAAGATTCTTTATATTTCCAGCATTGACGTTGAAATGTTCACATTTCATTTACTGTACACAGAATTCAGAATTTTTGTACAGCTGCACTGTGACTGAGATGACATCAAAAAGGTAAACCTGGACATTGCAACTGCAGGGAAAAAAAGCAGTTTTTGGTAAAGAAGCCAGGCTTTAAATCCACTCAGAGCCTCACACCACTGCTGGAGCATCACACTGCTACTGGGGGCACAAGCACTTTTATGCTGCTCAGTACATCAGAAGAATAATTCCATAAAAATACCAGCAGCTTCTCTTTGTGACAAACTCTGGACCAAATAACCAGCCAGGAAGGTAAATGATAAGATGGAAATCAATATTCTTTGCAATGTTCTTGTCAGCATGATTCATAAGAACCACAGGAAAGGGGTTTAGGCACATATTTCATAGCATGGAGATGATCCCATAGTTCAAAAGGGGAAAGGTGAAAGCAAAAAGAGATTTTTAGCAAGAAGATAATAAAAAAAAATGCAATTTGAGTCAAAGATAAATGCATAGCTTCCTCTGTGAAGAGAGTTCAGCATAGCAGGCACCGTGCCCAGCCTCCCCCTGCAGCCAGTGTGGGGCTGTTCCCACAGCAGACCTCCCCGGGCTGGGTGGGAATGCTGCACACTCCTGGGATGGCCAGAGAAGCACCACAGATCACCCTGTTGGTAATGAACAATGAAGCTTGCACCTAAACGAGGGCACTTTTGTGTGGAGATGGGAACAGATCCTCCCCTCCCACCCTTGGAGCAAGGCTGTTTGGACTCTTGACTCAGCAACTCCTTGGTTTATGTTAACAAATCTACAGCACAACCAAGACAAAGGAAAACCTCACTGCCAGGGACAAGCAAAACAGAAGTCCTCTGTTTTGCAGACATTTTAGTTGAATTACATTCTAAAACAACCTATTAGTCCATGCAGATTTCCCAGTGAATGAATCAAATCCATATAATGTATCATAAAGACGTTACAGTGAATGAAACAGAGTTTGGTCACCACATTTGAGCTTCAGTTGCTCTCCCAGGCACATTTGAGATGCCTGCAGTCCCAGCCTGGCCAGGAGGATGCCTGGTGGACAATTCCCTGGGAGCACAAGAGTGGGGCTCCCTGCAGCAAGGCCTTTTGCCTTATTGGCAGCCAAGACTTGATGCCCAGGGGAGACAGTAAATATCAGGAAAATATCACCACCTTCCTTCCCAGCCTCAGAGGCAAAAAGCAGTGTATTTGCACTTGATGATGCCACATTTGAGATGATATATTTAATAATCCCTGTAGTCAGACTGAAGCTCAACTCCAGGAGCTCCAAAAATTATGAACATAAATAGCTGTGGCTTAGCCTCAGCTCCCTTGCAAAGAGCAGCCCACCTGCACCCAGAGCTGATGGGAGGAGTGCACCTTCACCTAAGGTATAATTCAGGCATCAACAAAAGCAGTATAATATTGTGTGGTCACTCATTATTTTTATAAGAGAGAGCAAACAACACCTGTGTATCACAACTACCAAACACAAGTGGACAGCAGGAACAAAACCTCTGGTTTTCAACAAGTCTGGATCATTAATTGTCAGCTCTGATTGAAGGCTAATTCTTATCTTTTAGTCCAAAGCTCCTTTCCTTGCTATCCATACACCTGCATTCCAAGCACAAGTAAATCACTTTGGACCTCAGTGCACCCATTGCTCCAGGAATCATTTTACATTTGCAAAAGGATGAATGCAAATAGCCCAGAGTCTGAAATTAACATCTTTGGCTGTAGTATCCAACACCCTGTACTCCTGGAGTTAATCCTCTTACTGTGATTAGCAGAAGAACAGAAGGGTTGTAAGGAGGGGCTTAAGTGGGCTTTGGCCTCAGCTGGGGTTCACAGCCCAGGCTGGCTCCTCTGCTTCTTTCGTGAGTGGCCCACACTGAATTTCAAAATCCTCACTAATTAAGTACATGCAAGGGATTTCTAGGAAGGCCAGAAGAAAACTGAAGCATGCCAGAGAGAAAAAGAAGTGAATATGGCACAGGTTGAAGGTGAGAGGAGGAGTGAAATTTGAGGTGGTGGTGATGTGGGGGACAGAGTTACTGGGAAAATGTGGCAGGGTGTGTGTGCACACTGAAGAACACAGGTGGGGAGGGAACCACAGCAGGAGAAATGACAGCTTCCAAGAGAAGGGGACACTTATCTGTCAGGTCTGGGTGTTAGGCCTGCTGAAGCACAGGAAGCCATGGAAGGACAGCTCCTGCCAAGGCCTTGGAGTCTTCTGTTCTCACAGCACGTTGGAGTCCCGCTCCAGCCCCACTGATCGCCAGCTCCCTCTCAGCATGTACCTGCTACTCACCTGTTGCTGGTAAGACAAGGTTATAAACCACTCATTATATAGAAGGCTGCTTTTATTTCCCCTCCAGAAATCTGCACTATGCAAGTTAGCTCCTCTGAGATGTACTGAGACCCACCGAAGTAAACCCAGCCAAACCCACTGAGCACGTATGTCATTCTTGGTCACAACACTGCCTCACATGGACACCAAAATCAGCTCACCTGCCCTACAGGATTTAATAATGACCACCTCCCAGCTTCCCTACTGGCCCCTCTCTTCATTTCCTCCTTCTGATTCATCTGCACCTTCCTACCAAAAGATCTTTTCTGGTCTGAGTGCACTGTTTCACAATCCAGGTGATAACTCCATTCTACTAGACGCTGTTACAAAGCCCCTGTTTCATTATTCTTCCCCAAACATTAGCCAAATAATGCTAAAGAGCAGAGCACTTTTATTTGTTCCAGCTAAGATGAAAAGAAATATGATGGAGGGATAAACTAGCTTTAAGCAGAAACTCCAGTTTGGGAAAGCCCATGCAGCTGTACTTCAACAGTACTGCATTAAAGAAGAAAAAAATTAGAGTGGGGAATGAAGCAAAAATATAGTTATATTCTTAGAAACCAGAGTGTACTGCAGACAGGCAAAAGTCTGTATGGAGCCAGCCTCTCCTGGACTGACTCTCTGATTGATAACCCCTGCTGAGTCCCTCCAGACCTCTTCCTTACACAACCCCCCTCAGAAAACTCTCTGGGAGCATCTTTCACCAACCAAGCAAATTCCCTGGCTTTTGGTAGGATTTTAGATTACAGCTCTGCAAAATAACCTGTGAGAGCATATATAGAAAAGTCACATTAAGCACATTAAGGAATTGGTTTTCATACTTCAGGAGTTCCAGCAGATGTTTGAGCAGGAGTTTTGAGCAGGATTTTCAAGCTGGAAAAGTTTCACTTTGAGAAATAAGTTTTAAAGGATTGCCAGCAAACTCTGCAAAGATGGGAGTGAATCTAGGTGAGCTTGCACACAATTACTCAAGAGCAGAGTTCAGTAATTGAAATTATTAACATTAATATCAATGACATCAGTGCCTGCAGGGGCCATGAGGAGCTGTTCCACCCTCCAAACAGCCCTCTGTGTTCACAGGCAGCAGAAATGCACAGCAGGAAAGAGGAGAGTGCTGGTGGTGCATGAAACAGTGGAACTTCAACACAAACTGTTTCCAAAACAGAAGAGCACTGCCTCTGGGATTAGAAGAACATCTAGGCATGATCTTGTCTCCCTAAGGACCCACAAAGTGGTGGAGGCATTTGAACAGGCACATTTACCTGAGAGGTAAGTAAGTAATTGGATGTTTGACACAGTGTGGCACTTTATCACAATAACACGACCACAGCACACAGCAGCACCAGTAGGATAAAAGGAATCAAACACACAACACACCAAGCTCATAAAAATAAGGAAATAATACAGGTTTTTTTCAAGCTAGGTGACTTACCTGTCTGATCTTCTATGTAGTATACTTCTAGAGACAAATTACAACTTAAGAAATACTTTTGAAATTGATTCTAGCTGATTTGTTGACAGTTTGCCCTTGAAAGACCTGTACTCCTCTGGGAAGCATCTTTGTTTTCATACAAGTTCTTGGAATCTTCCCCTATTCTTGACCTCAGCATTCAAGCATTTCAGATACATCCAACACTTGCTCACATCCCTCTCTTCTACAAATACAGGTGGCTGCTGGCTGAATTCAGCCTGGTCATCTCCACTGGATATCCCACTGTGTCAAGAGCTGGGATGGCTCTTCTGTCCTGATTCACTTCTGAAGGGGAAAACCACCTCTGTTGGTGTTCAGTCATGAACATCATTCCCCAGACTTCCATTAGTAGTGTCATTTACATGATTAACATAATGGAGAGAGAATAGGGTGTCTTTTTATGATAATGCAGATCATGACTGCCGTGGTTGATTTTTCTTTAAGATATAATGTAATGCTGAGAGCTGCAGCGAGAGCACAAAGAGCATCTGAGAGCTCAGAGCTGCAGTGTTCCATCTTCCCTGCACTGTGCATGGACCCAGGCAGAGCAGAGACTGACAGCTCACTGCTCCAGCACCAGAGATGAGGCTCTTGATGTGCCTTTCAGACGTGGTGACAAAAGGCACTCGCACGATGAGGCCACAGAGCAAGGAAAGAGGAAAGTGCAAATAAGAGACCCAGAGCAGCATTTCCTGTGGTACATCACTCTTCACAGCCAGACTTGTTGGTTTCCTATTCCTCCTCCTATCCTGAAGAAATGCTTGAGTGGTCTTTAATAGTTCAAGAGGCAACCTGAAGGCAGGATTTCAGCACAAAGCTTTGCAGAAACCTTGGAACTTTTACAGAGGTCTGTAAGTGTACTGACAAAAGATCTGTGTATTTTGTGTCGATTTGTATTGCAAGGCAAGGCTCAAGTGATTCTCTCCTTCTTACTGAAAATTCCTAACTAATGGTGCCTGGATAGATAATGTTACTATGGAGAAACCAAAGACCAGCTCTAATACTGACTTTCCTTTAAAAACTTACTCTCACTGCTGAGCTGCTGGCTGTGATTTTTACTGCTCCAAACACCAACCACAGAACCATTTATGTTGGAAATGACCTTGAGGATCAGATTCAACCATGAAACCAGCACTGCCAAGTCCACCACTAAACCATGTCCCCAAGTGTCACATCAACATGGCTTTTAAATGTCTCCAGGGATGGAGACTCTGCCAACTCCCTGGGCAGCCTGTTCTAGTGCTTGCAATTCTTCAAGCGAAGAAATTATTACATTTGTTAGGATTCTCATGCTGTACATGAGCCAAGTAGGTTTAAATTACATTCTCAGGCTACTTTTGTTTAAGGAGCTTCAAAATTCCTTCTTCAGGGAAGCAGGAGCTGAAGTTTCCTCTCCCACACCTCTCTGCAAGGCTGTCACAAGTCTCTGGAGAACTCACACACTCCAAGGACGTGCTGCCAACCAACACAAAACATTCATCCTGAGCAAGGGAGGGTGCACATGAGCACACCTCAGGTCATTCCTAGTGCCTTCAGGAAAGGAACATCACTCCCAAACTCTAGGTTCTCCTATGTCATTGAAATTAAGGTCCTTTATTATGAAAGAAAAGCAAAGAACCTAATTCCAGCAAACTAAATGCACAACACTGATAAACTTATAAAGATTTCTGTATCTGTTACAGGAATGTTTTGCTCTGGCTTCACTTGAGGGTTGGCTGATTCTACCTGTCTTTTTGTCCCATAGAACAACTGTCCCTTCTTGTCCTCACAGATGTTTTGTCCAATGATTACAGCCTGAAAGGTACCTCATCCAGGAGGGAACACCTGAAGACACAAGAAGGCAGAGGAGAGAAGGGTGCCTCGGCTGCAAATAGAGAGGAGCTGCTCTTCAGTGTACTCAAAGTGCATTCACTGCAGCAAACCTGCACATGCTTCAGATTTCACAGATGCTACTTCGAAGAAGAGGAGGAAAAAGAAAGCCAGGTTTTCCTAAGACAACATTTTTGGATGAAGTTTGGAGGACAGCCCCTATTTACTCATTGATGAAAGCATGTTCCAGAAAAATCAAGGCAGAGGAGCCTAAAAATCTTCAAAAACAAAGATCTAAGATTGAAACCCTGCAACACCATGACCCAAATGCACTGTCACAGCTTTTCAACATAGGCTAAAAAAAGACAAAACCAGAATTAGCAGCTTCAAAAGGAAATAAAAAACAACACTGATATCAGAATAGACCAAAGATACAGATCAATAGAAAAAAGTTCTAAGCTGTCTCCAACAGTTGAAACATTCTGAGAGTAGGTTTACCAAAATGTACTTCCAAATGCTGGTGGATAAAACCTCTGTCATTCACAGTGTGGTAATTACTGAGGCTGGGGTGGTTGCACTGAAGTCCTCCAGGAAAGAAATAAAAAGTAAGTCTGGAGACAAAATAAAGACAGAAAAGGAGAGAAAAACCATGGATGTATTGGTCTGAGGAAGAAATGTGAGAAAGGATGGATGACTTCACATCTGATATGTTGTTGTGGCTTGTTGGTCTGTTGGTTTTTTTTGTAAAAACCCATTTTTGTTCATGCATAGGTATGATGCAAAGGTTACCCATTCCTTCTGCAAAACTTCCTACTGCTCCTGAAGAAATCCTTCTGGACTAGCCATAAGAGCTAAGCACAGACCACTGGTTCATGAAAAAACCCTGCAAAATCATGGAGAACTGCTGATTCCTTGCACAGTTTTCCCAAATGTGGAGTGCAGGTTCCCATTCTGCAGTACCTGCTCATATATTTGATTTCAAACCTGGTCTTCTGTGCCCATGGATTGACCGAATTCTGCACACTTTCCTAAATTGTGCCTTGACTGGATTCAACTACATCCATGGTACCAGAGCTCCCTCAAGCCTTCAGGAGCACCCCTTTGACCTTCAGTGGTCAAATTTGGGTGGTGCTGCTGAGGTTTAGGCATTTGAAGATCTGGTCTCAGCTGCTGTGAGAGCTAGGAAGAACTCAAGTGTTCCAGCTCATGAGAACAGCTCTTCAGTCTTACAGCACCCAAAACCTGCTCCCCATTTTCACCTTCCTGTCATATTAATGACTCTCCTCTCTGAGCTTTCATTTCCACCTGGGAATGATGGGAAGCACTGGGTAAAACCTCCACCTGCCACCTCTATTTGCAGACAGCACTGGGAGGTTTCAAGCAGCCCCAAAAGCAAGGAACTGCACGTTTCCCAAAAAACCTGGGAGGAGGCAGCAGGAGTGCTGATGGGCAGCAGCCCAGCTGCCAAAACATGCTCCAGAACTGAAAGCTTGGAAGAGAACAAGTTTGACTCTGCCCTGGGAGACGAGCATTTCTGCACACCCAGAGACAGCAGGCACGGTGAGCAGGTGGAGGGATGCTCAAGAGGAAAAGAAACCAAACAGAAACTGAATAGAAACTGTCCAATAAACAACTTATCACCAAGGACAGAAGGTGAAAGAGGTGAAAGAGAAGCTTTTTTTACTCTAGAAGTTAGCCATCTGAACCCAGAGTTCCCAAGTGTTTCTAGGATCACCAAAATATCCCCAGTGTTTGTTTAAATTGCTGCCTGTTCTCTGCTTTCAGCTGGCAGTGTTCAGAGTGACCAGGAATTACCACAGCACTGAAATGGGAAGAAGGCAAAGATGTGCACAAGACAAGGCCAGCTTTTGGAGCCGGGTGTGGAAATGCCACATGTGCTCATTAAGAGCCTTTTCCAGTTGCACCTGTTTCTTTTTCACACACACACAGGTCCAGGCTGGGGGAGGGAGTGGGGGAAGCTTCCCTTTGTCAGGAGAGCAGCTGAGGGAAGCTGTGCTGAACGGGGCTCCCTCGCCTCGAGTTTTGCAGTCAGGGGACTGGACTCGCTCCTTGCTGCACAAATTACCTGCAGGAACAACCTGTGGATATCCTGGGCAGCAAGCCTAAGGGAATACCACAATCACAGGGACAAATGCTGAGATACATGGCAAATGTGACAAAAAAACCCACCAGAGAAACCTCTGCTTGTTGCACGCACATGAGGGGCCATTTAGAAGGGACAGGGCAACTCCCTTCATTTCCATGGGGAAAAATCCATGGATGCATCCTAGGGAGTCCAAAGGCCAAAACCTCAGTTTAATTAGTTTAATTTCATAGATGATGTGTGGTTTCCTGTTTAATTATGGATGCAATTGTGCTTATGGGAGGCAGCACCTGCTCCATTGGCCCTGCCCCTCTATTCCTGCAATGCTGATTCATGGGTGCCAACACAAGAGGAATACCTGGATGTTCTTTTTCCCAAGGAAAAGATGTTGGCATTCACACAGTGCTTGGCTGTTCACAGGGCTGTCCCACATGCCTCTGCCTGAAACACTCTGCCACAGAGCTGCCACCTTGAGAGCAGCTGGGACTTCTGTGGCCACTGGCGAGCAAGGCCAAAGCTGGGACATGCTCCAAATGCAACCATCAGGGTTTGAGACACAGGAGTGTTAGCTCCTTCTCCTGCCAGGAACCTGGGCATAAGGTGGGTGTGGAAGGGCAGGCTCAGTCTGAGAGAGCAGCTCTGCACTGGTTTTCAGAAGAAGACTGTGAGTAGAAGCCATGATTCACTCCTCATCCTCACAGCACTGAAATATGTATATATGTATATATATACATATATATATATATATAGAGAGAGAGAGAGAGAGAGAGAGAGAGAGAGAGAGAGAGAGAGAGAGAGAGA
>VZRX01005424.1:189253-243033 GCA_013398075.1 Notiomystis cincta | reverse complement strand
CCTGCCCGGGCAGTCACACACCTGCCTGAGGACGGGCCCGCCCCGGGGATGAGCGCAGGAGCCTCCGGCCTTGCGCGGCACCACCGAAATTCACCGCCGAGCAGCGGCTTCGCATCGAGCTCCGGATGCTCGGAGCAAACCACTGCCAGTGCCGGGGAGGGAGGAGGAGGAGGAGGAGGAAGGGAGGGATGAAGACGGGGGAGGCTCCTGGGGTCCCTGCCGAGGAGGTGGATGCTCTCCGCCCGCCGGCAGACGCGGAGACGCGCAGGTAATAAACTGGAGCGCGGGCGCTAAGCCGCTTAGGAGAGATTCAGCGGGGCTGCTGTGCTGGGGAGCGCCTCCTGCTCCGGCACACGCGCCTTATTTATTTATTTATCCCGGTTGCCACAGATACGGGGCCATCGCGCTGACATCAGCCGTCTCCCACCCACCGCCGGTCCCCGGGTCTCGCCAGCGTGGCCTCCCAGGCACAGGGGTCCCATCCCTGCCCGCGGGGTCAGGCCGGGAGCCGGGGCGGGCGGGCGGCTCCCCGCGATCATCCCCCGCTCAGGGGCACGGCCCTGGCGCTACCTCCGCTCCGCTCGCCGCAGCCCCTGCACCCGGCAGCTGGGTGGGCAGGGGTCGCTCAGAGTTCAGCAACAACGCTTTTCACTCCCAATCTCAGTGGCTGTTTTTGCACAGTGCACGGTGGTCTCAGTTCATCCCAGAGCTGCAATGTGAGAGCGCTCCAGCCCCCGTGTGGCTCTGCCTGCGCTGGGTGTAGGAGCGGAGGCCAAACCACCCTTCGTGGCTCCTGCCCACACGTCCCTGTGGGGACAGCAGTGCCAGTGCCAGGGGCTGTGCTGAGCACCGGTGGGGCTCTCGTTTCTCACCTCTGTCAGCTGAAGGCAGCACAGGGGCTGTGGTGCTCCCAGGTGCCCACACCTGCCCAGGGGCTGGGATTCAGATCTCGCCTCCCAGTGTCTGACAATTGCAGGGTGCAAGTGGCTGTGCAGTGCCAGGCACACGGGCAGCAGGATCATCACCCCATCTCCTGCAGCACCACAGCACAGGGGGCTGCCCAGAGCGCCTGACCATCCCTAGGCCAAGGGAGGTGCCACCAGAAGCAGTGCCAGGTCAGCACAGCCAGCCCAGGGCAATGCAGATACACAAAGGATATCTGCAGACACACAAAGGAGTGGGGGGACTGCTCTCAAACCTTTCTCAGACAGTCTCAACTCTTGCACCCTTGCTAGTATCTTCTGGCTCCTTCTCTCACCACCTGCCCAGCCAAGTGCCCAGCCCTGCTCTTATGTGTAAGATCTCTCATGAGAAATGTATAAAAATCCCAAGGATACATAAATGAGGACTGGAAGGGACTTGGGTCAATCAGGCACCACCACTCATCTCACAAACCACTCTGTCTGATAAGGGTTTCAGGCTGAAGCTCCAGAGGCTGCTAGTGAAGAGCTCCTAGACCTCCAGAAGGCAGCTGGAAGTTCCACCCTGCTGACAGAGACTTCCCATTCCTATCTCAAAGGTATTCATGGTCATCATTTAGCCAATTGTTGTTGCACCATTCAGTTCCTTTAGTTCAAGTAAATGAATACCTACCATCAATCTTCAAGTTTCCAGTCTTTATTTTTGAAGGGTGAATAGGCCAAACCCTCAACCCCTTTGCATCAGGACAGGCAGAACGATCCTAAGAGCTTTTTTCATGCACCAGATTTAACCCAACTCAAACTCTTCCTGAATATGGGCGGTATTTGGCCATACTTCTTTCAAACAGGGAAAACATCAACCAGGTTTCCTTGGAATGGCAATGAAAATGCCCAGACCCGAGCCCTGCTCCTTGTAACTGCATATACTCTGTTGTTGATGTGATGTATAGACAGTGCATTCCCATTTAGCTCATTTATAATCCACTCTGAGTGACCTGGATGAACTGGACCATCTGGAAAGCAGACTTACTCACAGTCCATCTCTTCCACCTACTGCTCTGCTCACACTGAGACATTTGGAAATGGGCAAACTGAAACCATTTACTTGTCTGTGGGGTTAGTCAGGCCAGTATTTTCCACATGGGAAGAGCTAAAAATCAACCTTTTGAGCCCTTGCATCCCAGAGAAGCCCCTGTCAGAAACAAATCCCTCAAGGCACATCAATAAAAGCAAGGAGCACAGGTTGGCTGCTCCCCTCTCCACGTGCCTCACCTGAAGCATAGCACCTCACTGGCACCTTGGGCTCCTTCTCAGTCATCCTGGACCAAAGCACTGAGCAGGAGAATGTCCATGAACCATGGTGCTTCATTCTGAGATGGGACAAACTCAGCCACACACCCAGAGCTGTCTTATCCCACCAAGCTGAGGCAGTGGGCTGCGAAGATTTGGGGTTGACCCTGCCGAACCTCAGGGCAAACACAGCCTCTCTACACGGGTAACACACCAAAACCACCCCCACCCCCCCAAATTTGGCAGAGTAGTGCTTGGAGAACTTGCCTGTGCCTGCCTCAGGGGATCCCTTCACACACATCCTTGGAGAAGAGGTGCTCCAGTGTAGAGCCAAGCGTGGCCTCCACTGCTCTGCTGCAGTTAAACAACGGCTTGAGAGTCCTCAGAAAAATACTCTGGGCAGCAGACTTAGTCTCCTGGGACACAGGTGTCTCCCTGATCCCTGAATGCAAAGTCTCCCAACCCTTCTGCTTGGGAGTGTCTCAGTTCTTGTTTCACTAATCCAAAACAAACTGGACTGACAGTGAAGCCTTCGCCTGTGACCAGTTGTGAGCACCTCCAGCCCCTGCTGCTGGGCAGAGACTTTCCTCTGCAAGTGTCCCAGCTCTGCTCCTGCCCCCTGACCCCACACCCTGCACTGGTGACAGTATTACCTCAAAGCTGAAATTCTCAAAAGGGCTTTGATGGGGAAGCTGGGGCACTCATGAGCCCGTGCAAGGGGACTCCAATGAGATCCATGCTGGAACTCAGTCAGAGAGGGAAATGGTTTTCTTGCCATCAGTTCTGCCCCAGTGCTTCCAGGCATGTGTCACCACGTGTTTGTGCACGGCCGCATCCACACACATCTGAAATGAGTCACGTCTGCTCCCTGCTTCCAGAGATTCCCTCTGACCACTGCAGAGGCAGGGACATCTGAAAGCAAGCATGGTTAATCCGGGGGGAGCAAGGGGCTGGGCTTCTGGGTTACAGCACGTGAATGCTGGAGCAGTAATAACATTTCAGATCTTCTTGAAAGCACTGAGAAGCTGCCCCACAGACTCCCTATCCCAGAGCCAGCTGGGGGAAAGACTGGAACTGAGCACTGAAAAGACACAAATTCTTGTTTCAGGTGCTTACAATGGAACAAATGACTTTATCACCTAAATAAATGTGATCTGGAATATTGGCTTGAGCTGTTGAAATACCACAGAAATTAAACTGGCAGCAGGGCTGAAGCAAACAGGCTGTTGCTGCATTTCCCTGCAAACAAATGGCAAAGTACCTGCTGAGTCACTGGATGGAGCCTGACAGGTTTAACGGTGGAGAGTCAGGAACCGAACCTGAACTCCAGATTAGCTATTCTAGAAACACTCTGAGTTTCACGAGCGCGTTTTGGGCATGCCCGCTCTGTGATTATGCACACCTATTGTACCAACAGGACCGACGCTGCCCCACCACCCCGAACAGTTGCTCAATGAGATTACGAGTCCTTCAGCAGTGCTAAGTAGTGCTTACGCAAGCACGGATTTCTCCAAGCCCTCGGGGCTGCTGCCTGGCGGTGAGGATGCTCCTGGCTCTGCAGGCGGTGCCCTGCGACAGGGACCTGCATTAATGTCCTTTCCCTGCTGCTTCGACAGAAAAAAGCTCCTCCCTTCGTGCTCCCGAGGGGCTGCCCGTGTCCGAAGGCGGGCCGGCCGGCCTGCAGGCGAGCGGGGGCTGGGGGCGGTAAGGACGGGGGGACTGGCCCCTGAGCCCACTGCTAGGGGATTTTTCAGAACAGCCCTGCCCCGTGCTGCGGGACACCCCCGCCTGCGCTGGGGACAGCGCCAGGGTGACATTTGAGGAGAATATTGCAACCCAGCCTGCGTGGCAGCTCCAGAGGCAGTCAGGCTGGCTGGAGCGAAACACCCGGGCCCTCATTCCGTGAGCAGACAGGCTCTGAGACAGGAAAACCTCCCGAGAAAGCAGCCACAAACCCTTTCATACCCGGCAGCACAGTCCCCTGCAGAACAAACACCCGGGCCTTGCTCAGGAGGAGATGTGGGCCCACGGACACAGGAACAGCACTGCGGAGCCTGAGCCTGCGTCCCACAGGAGCTCTGCTGCCCCACAAGAAGCACAAGATGCCTGTGGAAAAAACACTACATAACTTTGAAATTTAAAAACAGAAGACAGCAGCACAACAGGCTTGTGGAGCAGCTCGTTAAAATGAGGAGAAACAAGCAGCAGTGGCGACTCCAGGACATCCAGGATCTGTGCTGGGACTCGGTAAGGCAGTGCCCTGGATGGCACAGAGCCTTAGGTGGGGAACTAGGGAAGGAGGAATGCACCTGTTTGCTTTTCCACCTTCCCTCATGTTACCTGCCAAGGTAAAGCTTGTGGAAGTTGGGATTAACGATTTTGTCTGAAAAAAGAGTATTTACATCCTTGAGAGCATCTGACATAATTCTGTATTTCATCTTCCTTTCAAAGGATAATGCAGCTTCTAAAAATTCCCTCCAAGAGCCATTATGATTTTATGCTGCTCCTGATATAATAAACAACTTCATTCGTCAGGCTCCAGGCATTTTGCAAAGAAGCCAGCACCACTGTTAACATCTTGCAGAAGGGAACCTGAAGCAGCACAGCTTTCCCAGCAGCATCCAAGAAACCCTGGGAGACACCCACACTGGCCCTGCAGCCTCCACACTGCAATGCTCCCGTTCCTACACAGCTACAGGATGACCCAACCCTCTGGTAATCTTCTGCCTGGAAGAGTTTAGAAACCTGACCATGCCATTCATAGTGGTTTTAAAGTCCCACTCTTTACAAGTATAAGAAACTGGCACTGCATTCATGAGAGCTCAGCTTATTTCTTCTTTTTAAGGGCTAGAAAATACTATATTTACTATATGTATATATGATGTATATGCTATATTTGCTCTATAGAAAATACTATAATTACTAAAGCAGAGGAAGTCCACAGCAGCGTGGGTGCTGATCTGTATTTTTTAGCAGGCTCAGTCATCCTCATGGACCATATTGCTGAAAGGACAGCGTGCTGGTTTCATCCATCTGTACAGTGTGAACTGCTATGGCAATCTCTTAGTAATTCATTAGCTTTTTTCATCCTCTACTCCTCTCTGAAATACATCCTGATTTCCCACATGTACAGAAATGGTGGGATATAAAACATAAAACTGTGCCAATGGATGAGTATAGTGGCCTTCTGTGAGATACTGCTCTGTTAATCCATAAAAATAAAAAGCTGAAATACAACAATTGCCCTGACCATTTTAAATTTCCCTTGTGTTAAACAAGACACAAAGCAGCTCTGGACAATGATGCTCCAATCCACCACACTCCCCTGCTTTGGGATACCAGCAGCCTCCCAGTGCTTCCCTCAGGCTGCAGCAGGTTGTGTCAGCCCTGAAGCCCCTCAGGAGCCAGCTGGCAGTGCCACTCTTTGGGAAATTCCTGTCCCCATCTGCTGGGGATTTTTATATTACATTCATCCCTCTGGACTGGCATCCTCCTATCTGTGAAAGAAGTTCTGAGCTTTGCCAACTGAAATTCAGGTTCAACAAAACTGCAATAGTTGGGGTTTCTTTCCAATTTATGCAGCATCCTGGCATCATCCCCAGTAGAGAACCAGGTGTTGGTTAAGGTGTTTTAAATCCCTGCCCTGCACTACATGTGTTGTTCCCATTCCTGTTCCTCCCTGGTTCCTGCTGGCTTCAGCATGGAACCTTTGTTTGGCTGTGTCCTCAAACACCATAATGACATTCCCAGATTTCTGTAGCTACCACAGACAGTGGATAAGCAGCCAGCCAGGCAGCCCTGTCCTGAACAAGGACTGACACCGACTGGTTTCTCATACAGAGGTTTTAAATCATAGAATGGTTTGGGTAGGAAGGGAAATCAAAGACCATCTTGTTCCAACCCCCTGCCATGGGCAGGGACACCTCCCACTACACCAGGTTGGTCAAGGCAAACCCGTCTGTGAACACTTCCAGTGAAGGGTCACCCACAATTTCTCTGGGCAACCTGTTCCAGTGCCTCAACACCCACACAATAAAGAATTTCTTCCATAAAGCATCTTGCTTGAGAAGGAATTCAGTACCAGTAGCATTAAAAAAGCCTCCTCAGGCTTCATAGATCAGAATCTGGAGTGGAGGGGGCAGAAATAGCAAAACAAACAAACAAACAAACAAACAATGCAATCAATTTACTCTTTCAAAAATTAACTTTTAAAGCTTACAAAATAAGTTACTATTGTTTAAATGTCGTAAGAAATTTGGATTGCTTTAGGAAAACGGAACATGAAAATATCAAAAAGTGAATTTGAAATCCAGAGACATGCCCACATGCATCAGGCTGTCCCCTGAACAAAAAAGTGTGAACTTTGTTGCCTCAGTGTAGTGACACATGAGGTGGCAACCACATTTTAAAGGGCAAGAAAAGCCTGTCATTTTCAGTAGAGCAAGCAAAAAAGCACCAACAAATCTCCCTGCAGCTGTCAGCCCTTTTACATCTCAGGTTTGTGATAAACAGTGACAGATTTCACCCTGGAACATAGCAGTTACACTTTCCAGGTTTTTAATGTTGTTCTGAAATGAATAATGTAATTGCCAGATATGGAAAAACGTCACTTGATCCTGCTCAGGCTGAGAAGAGTTTTGAATTAGAAAATCCTTCACTAGACCATAAAACCACATTAGAGTTCTGCTCTTGTGCAGGGCATTATTTCAGAGGATCCATATATGGATATTGAAGTAGCAGGATCTTTTGGCAGGTGACCAGCTGGAAACTAAACTGCAAAAGCCTCATAATATGTTTATTCCTCATTCATAGGCAGCAGCCCATAATTAAAGACCAAAGCACCTTGTCCTTCTGCAGACAAGGTACAATACCTGTTTCATGGTTCACTGAAAACATCTGAGCCTGAGCTGCAAGACTTCCCCACTTGTCTCCCTGACATCCCACTCAACAAGTTACTTCTTGCCCAGAAACAAGCAACTTCTCTGCAGTGGGAAGCAGCATTTAACACACTCAAAAATGTAACAGAGGTTACCCCCTAAAACACATCAGCTGCACGAGCCACTGCTCCTGTTCCTTCTTTCTGGATCTCTGAAGAACTGGATCCAGCAATGCAAGCCTGGCATGCCCTGCACAGCCACTGTGGCCCAGCGCAACCTCACCCTTCCCGGTCTGCACAAGTGCAAACCTGACCCCCAGGTCTGTCACAGAGCTCTGCTGGAGTTCTAAGCTACTTTAACTAAAACTTCTGATTTTAAAATGGTCTTTGCCTTTGTCCTTGTAAAATTCCATGGGCTCCTGCTGACCTGTTCCTCCAGCAGCTCCATGCCCAAGTTTACCAGCTGGTTCTCCCCAACATGGTGTCACTTGCAAACGTGTCAAGAGTGCACTGAGCTGTCTTCTTCAGGTCATTTGCAAGATGTTCAAGATGCCAGGTGAGACCTCTGCTGCATTTCTCTTGTCCCCAGACTCTACCTGGAGGTCAGCCTGTTATCCCCTGAGGACACCACTCCCTCTGAGCCCAGTCCATCAGTCAGTGCTTTACCCAGCCCACAACACCCTGAACCTTGATACCAAAATAGGGTGGGAAAAAGTGCTGAGCTGAGGTAAAACACATACACTGCTCTCTCCTCATCCACAAATTCAGTCACTTTATCACAGGGGGCAGTGCTGGTGGTCAGGTGTGACTGACTCCAGCAAATTCATACATTTATACAGACCATTCCCAACCATTTCTCTTTTATGTGCCCTGAGAGATATTCCTGGAGGACTCACTGCATGACTTTCCAGGCACAGGAGCAAGGATGACTCCCAGCAGATCTCTACATAGCTTCCCAGGCCTTGCTTGAAGAGGGGGCAACACTTGCTTTCCTCCAGTCACCAGGACTTTCCCTGTTCTCCATTAAAAATGGTCATGAAAGGTGTCCCAGCAGCTGTGTGAGAGCATCGGCAGGTTCTCTCCATCTTGGATGGGCTCCACCAGGTCCTGTGGATTTGTATGGGATGAGTCCTCCAAGGAAACCCCTCCTTGATCCTTACCCCCTGCTCCTGCCTCTCCTCATTCTACCTTCTCACATGGACCTCGGAAATCAGGCTGGTCAAGAGGCACTGGAGGCTCTGGGTACTGTGGCTACTGTCACTCAACCACACAGCAGCAGCTCCCCATTCTCCTTGGCCAGCACCTAACTCTTGAAAGACAGACAGACAGAGAGAGGGGAATGGTCTGGGACAGTCTGAGGAACAGTCTGGAGGGTGTGTCACATTCAGTCCTAGCAATATGAAGAGGCCAAACAGGAGTTCTGAAGGATTGCTCTAGTGCCACAAGTGGGAAACAGGTGTGCATTCCCTACTTCCACTCCAGAGCCCTTCAAAACATTCATTACAAGTAACACTGCTGGGAAGAAGTCATCACAAAGCAGCTCCTGGCAGCAATGGAAGAGCCCAAACCTTAGAACCTGGGGGTGACAGATACCTTCCCAGATATCCTACAAACACAACAAAGCTTGGTATCAGTAATCATCATGGATGTATTATTGAGCTGCAAATTGTATATAAATATGTAAATATCACTCATTTTTGCTTTGTCTCTGGTATTCCTGACACAGCTGGCAACGACAGAAGTTGGCAAACTCTGAAGAAATTAAGAATTTGTAAAATGTTTTAATTAACATGCATCTAATGTTTTAGACTGCAAGCGCCCTTCCTGCTTTTCACATCGATTTCTGCAGAACCACTATTTATAAATGACTCCTTTTTCCCCAGCTACTGACCATCTGGATTTTGCAGAATTCATGGAAAATAATTCCTCTGAAATAGCCCTGACACACGGCCCCGTTTAATTACAGGTGAACAGCTTTGTAGTGTTCCTTGCCGTTCATTCCTCCCCTGCCTGTAAAAGCAGGCACTCTAACTCAGCACAGGGATCCTGGAGAAGGCAGCGCGTCCCGGCTGCACGTAGGGCTGCCCCTGGTGCCATCTCGTGGTGGTCTGGAGGAAAGCCCGGGGCATTCACAGAAGTCATTGTGCTCTATTGTTCCTCAGTTCAGTTTAACTGATGTGAAAACTGGATTTAGTGCACCCTAATCCACGCCTTGGACTAAGAGATAGGGAGGTATGAGGCTTTATCACTGTCTCTACTTGCATTTTTGGTGCTTTCACTTTGCTTGCTAACTTCTCCCTCTACAGTACTTTCATGTCAGGAGCATTTTTAAAAAACAAAATCATTGAAGAAGTGCTGATGTCACTACAAATTAGTGAGTACCAATACTGTGTATCTTCATACAGCACAATCCAGCTGAAAAAGCAGCTGAACAGAGGAGTATTTGCTTTCCAGCAGCAAGACAATGCATTTAATTCACACACTACTGGGCTCACTGAGGAACATGACTGATACTACATCCATTAATGAAATTTAGCTTTCATGTAGGACAGCATTTGTCCTTTATATTTATCTACAGGAGTCTCTCAAACCCCTAAGACTGCAGTTATTAAAGCCGAAACCAGCAAGAAACAGAAGAGTCTAGACCAGAAAGCCCAGCACATATTCACAGTTTTGTTCCTGAGTGCTAGGTTTCCCTTGTGGTTTAATCCCTTGCCTTTTCCACATCTGTGGCTTCCCATTTAAAGTTCTTTATCTTCCCAGCTAAAGGCTATTCTGACTACCACCCCTCCTCATTTCTGCACCTGATCTGTTGCATGCAAGTGTTTCCATGCTCAGAGCTCTGCAAGAATATCTGAGTATTGATAATTTTCTGGTTTTCTGGTCTTACAGCAGGTGCATGCCATGTTGGGTTCAAATTCTTGAACAAACCTCTCCTTACCCTCATGCAAAACCCAGAATTCACTTCAAGCCTGCAAGTTTAGCTTGGCTTTACAATAGACCCAGGGGAGAAGGCAGACAAAGCCACACTTACAAAGTGATGAGCAGTGCATTTGCCATCCGGGTTGCTCTGAGCAAGAGCCCATCTTTACAATTTGAAGCCTTGTTGTTTTGGCAGACTGCTGCCCTGCTGTGGGTCAGTGCAGTAACAAAGGGAACACCCCCATGCCCCCCTAGTTTCAGCTTGGTTGTTTTCCTAAATTCTGTTTGAATGTTTCTTTCATCATGGCTTTGGTACGTGAGGGTAACCAACTTCAAATCCTGTGCCTAAATTAAGTGAAAAGGCATTCTGTTCAGCCTGACCCTTTCCCAGCAAGGAACTTCTAAAGAATAAGTGCAGATAATTTTTGGCAGTGCTGGGCCTTGTGGCTGACTTCAAGAGTCTCCTGTCTGGAGTGAGTTCATCAAAGTCTTGTAACAAGATTACGTGGCGAGGCCAGTCAACAACTCCACGATGCCACGGGTGAAATCCTGTCACATAAATGATCTCAGAGGGATGTTAGCCAATATTTTTGTTTGAATCCAGACTTGAACTTTATCAATGATGACTAACCACAAGGCCATACATTAAAGTCAGAGTTTTCCTTGGCATTAGTGAGAGTTAACACCTTCCAGATATATTCTGCTTTATTAACCCTTGCACAACAGCTAATCTCATGCTCCTTTGCATCAAAGGGTTTTTGCCTATGAGCACATCAATGCCCTTTGCTCATCCAGTGGGTTCAGCAGTGTGAGATGCCAGAAAGAGTCATTATTTTGTGCTTTGAAACACAGATCCAGACCCTACCCTGTGTTCTAGGGAGAACAGGAGGCAAGTTTTGGGTACATTTTAAGCACTCCAGCTTCCTGAACTGCAAGTTTAACAGATTTATGGATGTGGCCTCGTAACTAGAAACGTAAGTGACGAATCTTAAAGCATTTCTTCTGCCAGAAAAAGCTGTAAGAAACTCTCTTGGTTTGTCAGCTAAACTCTATCCTACAGCAAGGTGGCAATGTTGTAAATTCAGAACTAATCCAAAGCATATGGACTGGGGCTACTACTTTTTAAAGGACTGACAAGGTCTCTATTATATTTTTTCAAGCACCACACCATGGCCCAAAATTTAATTTTTCACCATTACCTTCAGTTACAACAATTAGAAAAGCCAATAATTGAAATACCTTCAGCTCTTTTGAACTCATGACTACATAGATCACCATTACTGGCCAAAAATCCCTATTACTTTTCCAAACATTTACTTCATGCCTACGTTGAACATCTCCTTGAAGTGCCACATAGGAACCAGTCTCGAAAAGAGATAACATCACACAGATTTCTCTGCACATTCTCTCCAACAGAAGCCTTAAAAGGCACATGCACATGTCTTAGTTCATAAATTTTGTACAGCAGCTGCTGGTGGTCCCAGAGTTGTTTATCTGTAAGGTTCACCATGTTTACAATGTGGCTTAGCAAGTGTAGGTTCCTTGGCATCAACCTCCTCAAAGTTATCCATCTCTCCATGTGGAGCTCTACCACTTTCTCTATCAGCACGTTAAAAAACTTATCTAAGGAACATTCAGCTATTTAAAGCCATTCTATCATGAGTGAAGGGTTAAAAAAACAAAACAAAACCAAACCAACAAAAAAACCCTAAAAATATGTTCACCTCACAAGTTCACTCTCAGCACACATGCTGTAATCTGTTGTCTTAACTCATTCTAATGCCACATATTCAGTGATTTAACTCCAGAGAGCTTTACATAGTTAAGAAAACACGTGGTGTTTGCTACAGGCTGTAATTTCTTACATTTGACTTGAAAAATGCAATGCATCTCCCAAATGTGTTTCCACTGTAACTTCTTGTTTGAATCTTCCACACATTCCTCCTAAGTAGCCTTTCATCAACCCATAAATCCACTGGGGAGGGGAAGCTACCCACTCTCTCAAAACTGCATTACTAATCCAAATTACATTAAAAAAAACTTAAATTCCTCTGCAATGCCTGGCAGTAGCATGACTTCAAGGTTTCATGCCTTGCTGCTGTAAAAGTACCTGGAACTTGTTTCTGCCCTGTTTTCCCAGGAGACTCAAATTTATGGCAGAGCACCTGACAGTGAGCATAGCCTGAAAACACAGGGATTGTTGATTGGACCACTGACTACACACTTCCAGCCAAAGCAAACATCAGCTTTTGTCATCTGTCATGACTTAAGCTGAAATGGCTTTTCTTTACTTCCAAACTTGAGGAAAATGCTGTGCAGACATGTGTTGCTATTCCCTAGCCAGGTTCCATCACTCCCTTCTGCCCCCTCACCCCCCAAAAATGCAGGTTTTGGAAGAGATTCAGAAAGAGGCAGTGTGCTTACCCCCCGGAAATGGTTAGATCATCTTTAATTCTAGCACCTGAAGTTATACAAGGGTTTGCTTAATAATCAAGTTTCAAAGAACTGTTGGACACATTCAGTTAAGGTGACAACTGTGCAATACCACTCAGTATTTCAATATCAGGGACCATACTCTTGAATTGTTTAAACACAATCCACAGAACTCAAAACAACCATCCACAGTTTAACTAAACAATCAGTTAAAAGTCTTACAGTTTAATAATTCACATAATGGTCAGTCTTTAGTAAGGGATACTGAAATTCATTAAAACACAACACTAGATTTTACTCTATAGGTGTGCTGGGCAGGCACATAATTGGCCATTCTTGGGTATAACCGGGAGAGTAAGGAGAAATTTACCACAGTTTGGCAAATCCCACATTTTGTCAGTTAAAAGTGAACTGTGAGAATTAAATACTCATCTTTACATATACACAAGTTATGCTGTGAAAGCATATTTGCTTACAAACATATAAAAATACTTGTTAACTAGTTTGATAAGAAAATAATGTATAAAAGTATATAGCAAAAACATTTAATCATCTCTGACAATGGAAAGATCAAATTCGTTTTTATATCACATGAAACAAAAACAGCTACAATTTTAGTTTCCTTAATCCCTTACCCAGAAATACAAAGGAAGACACAATTTGTTTTCAAACATAATGTGAAATTTCTTAATAAGCTGAAATGCCTCAATCCAGAATGAGCTCAGGTATTTGGCCATATCCTAATAGTAGTAGTAATCATCCTGTAGCTGTTCTGGATTCATAAAATAAATACAGTAGAATGTTTTGGCCACCGAAATAAAACTGCAGCATAAATGAGAGATGAAAATTTTTGCTGACAATGAAATTCAGTGTAGGTTTCTTAAGGCTAGCTGAATACTCAAGTCTAATTTAACTGAGGGCAAAAACAACAAAAAAAGCGCCAATCCACCCCTTTTTTAAAAAGTATTCTCTATACTCCAATATAGGTCTCTGTAATAGCTACTGAAATGTCAGAAGTAAAAATAAATTAATTCACAAGAGACAACTTATGCATGACTTCAACACCTTGTCCTACACGGTTTTGTTTCATCTCCTTTGCGAATAAAACTCCACAAGGTGCAAGCTCTGAAGGGAGGGAAGGAAGGAACTGTGGTTTAGAGAAGCAGCCTTAGTGTTTTGGTTTGAAGTCTGCCCCAGGATGACCGAGTCTTCTTCAAGAACTATTCTGCCAGCTTCTTGGACTAAGGCTATTCTGGTGACCACTTTTAGGACATGCACATATAAGGCTAGACCAATACCAGAAGTGATGTAAAATGATGGAAAGAAAAAAATAATCTGGCAGTTGACAGCTTGGTTCTTGGGATTCTCAGAAAATAACACAATGGCAGCCTTTCTTGTCTTTTTCTTTCCGTGTTGGCTCTGGTGAAGGAGGGCACTCTTGTTCCTGAAATTTCCTGGAAACAGGTATTTCAAATTAAATTCATAGAATAATTTTCAGGTTAAAAAACCATCACTACTGAACTCTACATTTTCTTTTTATACTTTCATGTGGAACGGACTTCCTTTTTCCATCCAAATTACTGGTAAGTGATAGCTTTTGAGGTCACCTTTTGGTTTTTATTTTTCTAAGAAACAGTTTTTTACAGAAGGCCAGTCTCAGATGTTGTTTATCCCATTTACTGACTGGGTGATCCATAAAATCTGAAAGATTAAGGCGACAAAATTGTCTTTCAAATATATATTATATTAATGTAAGCATTTTTCCTAATGCACCTGAGTGTTTTATAATGGAGATTACTGGTCAAAGCTTAAAGGTAACAGAAGGCAGAACCCTCCCAGCAATTTCCCACTGCATTTCAACACCTTTGCTGCAACTACCTGTTAATATATAGACATGAATTATCTGGTCTCCATTACCATACCTTATAACTCTGACAAGTTCATGAAAAGCTTGGTCTACATTCAATCTGATTTTTGCTGAGGCTTCCATGTACGTTACTTTAAGTTGCCGTGCCAGCTGCTGGCCTTCCTCTTGTGTCACCTGTAAGAGACATCAGTCATTAAGCTCAAGGGTTCTGCAAGCAGGTTTGTGTCACTGCACACTGCACTTACAGGTTAAGGATCCAACCCCCTCAAACAATAAAGGTTATCTGGGCACAGCACAGTTTTCACCCTGTCCATGTGATACAGCTGGGAAACAGACTTTTTTACAGCAGGTTTCTGCAATAGACACAGACTGACTCTCCAAGAAATTCCCCTCACTCCAGCTGCCTTGTCTTCACTTCAGTTCTGCACAAGACCAAGTTTTCCTTCATAAGCAGACATGAGTCCCTTGCTCCTCCTCAAAGCAAGTGCTTCAGTCAGCATCTGCTGGATTGCTAACAGAATTGTGCATACTATTGCTAAATTCACCTTCTTATTGTCCCAGCTACATCTAGAGAAACAAAAAACATCAGACCACTGTTAAAACAACAACTGCTGTTTAGCTTCTAAGTCTTTATTAAAGTAATTAAAAAAGATCTATTAATGACATAGCAAAATATTAACACAGACAGTTTTAAACATAGATTACCAGAGTTCTAAAAATCCATGAAGCCTTCAGGTGATCCAGAAATATTAAAGAAACCCTGGCTCCATAATGACTCCTTGGGACAACAGAGGAAAAGGAGATGAAGAAGACACAAGAAGCATCATGAAAAGTTGGTACAAAACAGAAAGCGATGGGGCCAAAGACAGGAAGCCAGTGAACCATTCTAGGAAGGAGGAATAAGTTGGCCACTAGGCAAAAGCAAAGGAGAGCACTGAGTATCTCTGGATGAAGCAGAAAGCAGTGAGGTCAGAGAACAGAGGCCACTCTGAGTGGTGCAAGGCATGAGAAGGTCGCCCTCAGGGCCGGGGGGAAAGGGCAGCTTTCAGTGATAAAAGGAAGTTCAGCAGATCTTGCCAAGACAAGGCCTAGTGGAAGAAATGTCAAAGATTACACTGCTTTCACAGAAAAACATTAAACCACCACGTAGAGGACTGATATAAGAACGAAAATAAGGAGGGTTTATTTTCAAATTAGTTTTGAAAAGGAACTCAGAATATTCACTTAGATTAAGAAGCTATACAGATGGGAATAGAAAAGCAGTGGCAGCATTCACCACAGTGCATGATCTAGAAGTACTTTTCAGCTTGCAAAATGGTTTCTTCACAGCTACACAGTGGTTTAAGAGCCTTCATGCATGACATGTCCACATGTTTGATTCCTCTGTCCTTAGCATCCCACTGGCACTATATTCATACACTTCCTGCTGAAATCAGGGCTGCTCCCACTAAACCCTCATGAAACTCTACAAAATGCTCCCAGCACCCTGTGCCATTAGCTGGAGTAACTCAGGGTGCATCTGCTCATCTCAAACACTCACAGCAGCTCTGCATTCATTTCAGTGTTATCACTACCAGCTGAAGCCAAAAAAGAAATCCTCAAAACCAACTCAACCCCAAGATCAACTACTGGAGCTGCTTTTTTAACTGCAGGGCACATAAGGAGAACTAGAATCCTTCAATCCTCCTCTGCTGTTTGAAAACTGAGTAATAATGAAGACTCCTGCTCCCCCAGTTAGAACAGTTCTACTTCCACCCTCCACTCTGACCTCAGATGTTGAAATACCCTAATTCCAAAGCTTATGAAGGCTGCACTTGTTTTCTGGTGTATCAATGACACTGTAGAATCTCCCAAAGTTTGCACCAGGCCTTTCAGAACCTTCTGTACATGTCTACCTCAGACAAGTAAGTTAAAGTATAGATATGACAGTTCTTGCAAAACAAACTCCTTTTACTTTTCTTCATCCCTGCATAGTTTATTGCAGCCCCAGAAAGTCAGAGGCTGAAGCTCAATAAAAATAAATAATTGCAAAAGAATATATAGTCCTGAGGAGAAACTGAACTCAGTATTTAAACACACCCTTAAAGAATTTCTTCACTATTGTACCTAAAGCACATTACAGGTACAAGTCAGACTAACACTGTAATAAAGCTAACCTACCCTTCCATAATATCCTGCATCTAAAACATTATAAATACATTAAGGTTCTTATTGCATTTACTCTAATATCTGTAACTGTTAAATACCAAAATAATCTCTTTTTGTCAGTCTTACAAATATATTGTCAAGTTACTTGTGGTCAATTTTAGTGACCTCAAAGTCAGTTTAAAAAAATACTTGGTTTGGAAACATTATGGAAACATGTGCAGTGCCCAAGATGTAAATTAGAGGCCAGAATATGCCAGTTCCTACTTCAAAACTGAGGGAAATATAAGTACAAACATAGAAATATTTGAAAATAAAACCATGAATTTTCATCTTTTTGTTGTCCCTTCTCAAGTACAACAACCCTGTAACGTGACAGGTTTTTCAGGAAGTGTGATAGGACAGCTTATTTTAACATCACCACCAAAATAAAAACTAAATCTTTTTCCATCAAAGACTGGATGTTATTTTGACAGAACTAGAGAACCACAGATTTGATGGTAGTAACTGTGTGTACATCTGTGTGTGTTGGCTGTGCAGTTTTAGCGAGCTCAAGGCTGAATACGAATGAGAACCACTCAATGCTCATCCTTTTTGTTAGAGGATATTTTACTGTTTGTTTTCTGGATATCACTCATTCACGCTGTTCAGACAGTTAGGAAAAGTTTCTCAAATGAGAACAGAAGATGTGAGCAAGTCAAACATGGAAAAGCTAATTTCCCACCTCCTTAAGTCAACATTCTTCTTCGGAAACAGTCTCCATTTGAGTATCTGCACAATAATCCTGTGAACATATGTCCCTCTCTCTTCACTGTTGTGTCTGGTATCTGTCAGAAATACATTAATTTCTGAAGTTTCAATGCTTTCCTCTACCTAAAGCAGCTCTACCGGGCTGCCTAACCTAACATTGCACCTGTATTTTGCCTGGACACTTACACAGGGGGATCATCATACAGGTAACAATTAAATGTTTCCTCAAGTTTGAGAGGAATCCATTTGTACCACCCTGTGATCACCCTACAGTGCTCCCAGCACAGAAACTGCCCATTCCTGCCAAGAGTTTCATCACTCTTGAAGAGTGCATCTGTCAGCCCCATTTTCCTGCAGGGGTAGCTCACTACCCACTAATTCCAGTTTGTCCACACTCTCCTATCAGAGGTTGCTCTGCCTCGTGCAAACTGTGGTTGCAAGCACTGACACATACTCAGACTGGCTCACTGTATTCAGGCACTGCACCAGATGCCAACTGACCATTCTCTGTGAAGCCCAAAATCACACAGGTCATGGCAGGACCAGAAGGTACAAACTGCCTGTGGGCACAGAGGTGTCCCTGGACATGGACCCAACATCCACCATTGCAAGAAATTATCGTTGCTCTTTCGTACAAGAAAAGGTGGTTAAGAGTCAAATCACATGGACTTCTCTTTAGAACCTTGCTTTAAAGGTAGCTGGCAGCAGAGATGATCTCAGCACTAGGTCATTGTGTTAGTTCAGTCATGATGTAAAAGCAAGAACGAGCATTTAATGAAACCCAAGCACTTTCCTGTTGCGACTTGGATTTTCCTTGAAACCTTGCCATCTGGGGAATGATCAGACTTGACCCAGTTTAAGCTAGCAGTTATCTACAGAAAGTCATACATATCCTGCACTGACAAGTCTACTCCTCCATCACTAGTGGTTATTATTAAAACATCTGGTGCTCTACTGAATTATCTTACAGTAGAAACATCCAGTGTTGAGTTCTAAGGAATTAACTCATCTCAGAGAAAGAACGCCACACAGCTTTTATTTTAGGGAAAGAGCAGTGAGAGATGGTGCTTCAATTCTGGTTTCAAAGTCAGCAATTTGTGACTGGGGAATTTGGAAACACTGACAGCTCCATTTCTTATCATACATGCTAAAGATTAATGCTTGTTTGTCCTCTCAAGACCCATTTTTCTTTGTCAACGTAACCTGTAGATATTGAGAGACAAAAAAATCACAAGAGATCTACTTAACTCTATTTATCTATACAGTTGTTACCATGACAAATTACTATTTCAAACTCACTCTTTCACATCCCTCCCAAAACCACCCATGAGTTGGTCTCTGGTATACAAGAGCCCCACTAATTTACACCACACCTTCGGTGAGCCCAAACAATTCATCAAAATCATACAATTGTTTGTGCACTTCTGCTGTACAACCCAGTTGGTGTATTTCCTGAGAAACAGTTGCCACCACACGAGGATGATTAGTTATGCATCATTAGCCTCCAGATTTATGGTGTCACAATGATAGTACTCTGTACTCTGCTCAACCTCCACACACATTTACTTGGGTGAAGGTGTGGCCAGACCCTTGAGACGTCCAGAACTTTTCCACATGTTTAACTCTTTTAGGCTCTGGGAAGATTTGTTGAGTGTCATTTGCTGATCCAAACACAGACTAAATTACTTTCTTTCACTTAGTTTTAGCCTTTCAGAGATTGCATGTGTTTCACTAGCCTGCCTCCTGCCTCTTGGAAAAAGCAGGCAGATGCCCAGTACAAGCAGTGTTGCTCTAAAAACTGATATCCAGCTTCCTGAATTTCTAAAAATGCTGTGTGAATTCTGAGATTGAAAAATGTACAGTTGGGATTAAACAAGTGAAGAGAGAAAAAACCAGATAAGTAGCAGATCCATGTTACACTAGCCTAGCAGGTTTTTGGTGGTGCCCAAGTGAGGCCTGACACATCACCAAAGTTAAAAAAGCAGAGGACTCGTCCTTGTCATGTTTCTGTCCACAGGCTGCAGTCTGGGGATACCCACCCAGCACTCCCAGCCAAGGTGAGGGAGCACTCTGGCCTTTGACCCCAGACCTCCCATCGCAGCTGCCCACACAAGAAACCTGCAGCAAGAGCAGCACAACCGTGCTTGTCAGGCTCGAGTTTTTCCTCACTTCTGGACTAGTTGCTTTAGCTGGTGGCAGGACTAGTGACAAGTTTTCAGTCAGATCAACAGCTGCTCCCCCTCAGTGAGTGGATGGCTGTAGTGAGAGCTCACATGGTGGAGCAGAAACAACCCCACTGTTTAACACCCAGCTGATAACATCTCTTGCTTGCTGCTGCCAAAGGGCGAGGTCTCACTCGTTTCCCCCCACCCCAACTCCTCCCTGCTCTGCTCCAAGCCACAGTCCCACCCCTTCCCATGCTTCCAGAATAGACACTCAAGTCTTTCTGCAAGCTGATTTAGCTCACACAGGTCCCAGGAAGCCATTCCTGCTCCTCCCCATCCAGAGAGATGATTCAACTCCAAAAGTGCTTCAAGTGAGATCTGGGACCAGCAAAGGAAAGAGTGGGAATGTGAAGTCAAGAGGGAGGGGAGCCTCTCCCTTGTGGGGACCAATTATGTCAGCTCAGCATCCCTAAACCATTCCTTCACACTGACTTAAGGCCAAGTGAAACACACCACGTGACAGGGAAGGGGCAGGGAAGAGTTAAGAACCCCTAAGTAGCTGTTTAAGCAAACCCAGAAGGGTTTCAACTACATCTGCCTAAGCCCCAGCTCATGATGGGAGTGGCAAGTCCACCAAATGGCATGGAAATGGTGAGAGCACCAAAAAGTTATGCCCATCAGCATCTAACCAATTAAAGCAATTAATATAGCTATAAAAAACAGCAGGAGATTTTGGAGACATATGATACAAGCAGAAAAATTGCCAAGCTAGGTAATTTGAAAAAAGCTGCTTTGAGCTTGAATGTGTTCTAGCCCATCAGCCCCAGAAAAGGCAGCTTGGAACAGGAGAGAAGGCACCAGCAGAACAGGTGACAGGCACCTCTCTGCCTTTAAGGGAGAAACAGAGGCGGTGTAATAATGTTAGGAGGGTGGAGGAAAGAGAACAAAGTTCACAGCTGCTTCTAGAAATGGATGTACAGGGTTACCAACTACATTTACAGATATCCTGAGAGCTGGGGCTGACAGCAATGATGTTACTTCCCTCCATCATTGTCCTTCAGCAATTACAATCAGCAGAATAGTTCAGTTTCACCTCCATAATTTCCATGCCAACATTTGTGCAGGAGATAAAGTACATGTGTTCCAAGACCTGCAAGGTTAAGTCTTGGAATTTTCACAGGGGCATTATGGTAGAAATTTTGCTTCTGTTTCAGGGACAGGCTGTTCTATGAATGTGAGTACTCAAAGTTACTTCTGAGGAGTTGTGAGCAACTTCTGTGAAAACTTCTTTCAAGGCAGCATCTTTCAGCATAGCTTTTAATTTTATCATGATCTCTCTAAACAGTTTCTGGGATAAAGGGGTCAAGGGACCATATTGAACAGGAACTTTTTTTGCACTGTAACTGTAATTCAACATTGCACAAACTAATTCACTGAGCTCTTTAAGGTATTTTTTTCTTGTGGAACTCTTAAAACAATTACAGCAATTTTAGTAATGTTTAACTTTATTCTTGGAAAATCATGTGTTTGCTACCAAGCTTTAGATGTCATCTTACTGTGTCAAGAGAAAATATTAACCATCTCAAATTATTTGCTGAAGAAAATACAAGTTGGACATCTGTTCCTTTCCTGCTGCTATAGTAAGATTATTTTCATTTCAGCTCAAATTAGTTTGATTTATTAAAAATCAACAGTAACTAGGGAAAACACACTTAAAAGTCCTTTAAATCATTCTAAACTAAATCTTTGAAGTTGTCTTGTGACTAGAGGTGAGGTTGAAAACAATCAGTTTCAAAACTTTAAGGTACATAAATATAACAGAAGTTGTGTTGCTGTACTTCCAACTTTTAAAGTTTTAAGTCAGTAATGCAGAAGATGAGTGGCCAAAGAGAAAGCAGTGAACAACTACTGATTTACACACAACAGCAGTGAAAGGTAAAAGCAGGAGCACTGAAGCCTGAGGACCATTGGAGTTAGTGCTGGAATGCACTCTGCTGGCACGGTGCAGTGGTGAGGACGGAGGAATTAGACACGTTCATGCCTGAGCAATCAAGTCATGACAAAGCTCTCAGCTCTGTGAATAGACTTGGTCTCAACATAACCCCACTGAGTCAGACAGAAGATGTGCTGTGTGTAGAATGCCATCATGCCCTAAAGGTTCTTCAAGTACAAAAACTGACTGCAGTTTCTTGCACTGGAATTCGCTTGTATGATATAACTTTTTTCACTTGTTTGTTCCCATTCTGGGAAGAAGTTTAGTTTTGGGGCAAAACTGAATTTTCTGGAAAAAGTGAGCAGTAACTAACAGCAAATGAATTACCTGTCTTTGGAGGTCCAGATCTGCTTTGTTACCAACAAGAATCATTGGAAACTCATCGCGATCTTTCACTCTAAGAATCTGTCGCTGAAACTTATAGATTTCTTCAAAGCTGTGAAGGAACACAAGCAGAGCATCAGTGCACTAATTCATAGATTCCCAGGTTCTGCAAAGTTCAGAAATGATGAGTCACCTATTTGGACTTGCCCTGCCATGACACACAAGTACAGACAGCTGCAGGCACTCTGGAGTCACAGCATGACCAATTAGAGAACCATTCAACACTCAGACTAAAAAAATCCCCAAGTGAGCAGCATCCTCTGCACTGGGCTGAGGTGGGGCTGCAGGGTGAGCAAACACTGACTGTGTCTCAATCCACAGGGACCCAGGGCCAGTGTGCTGCAGAGAATCAAGCAGCCATGCTACAAATAGTGACTCTGGAATTCTACTCTAGCTAGAATGTTCAAACTACACCATGAAGACCCTGGTGATCAATATTTCAAGCTGGCAGCCTCCAGAGCTACTTCTAAGAATTTTGGGGGAAGCTGTCACAGCTGGAAAGTTTTGTTTCTTCAAGAACAGAAAAATGGCAGGGCTGAATGAACAGAAAGCTTTCCAGTTACCAGCTAAGTTATAGCAGGTACCGATGCTGTTCAAGCATAAGGAATATTCCAGCAGTGTTTAAGGAAAGGTGAGCAGAGCAGAAAACTTCTTCCAGGACACTACATAAACAAGCTAATTCTGGCCCAAGCAAGGATTTTTGGGGAGTGAATAAATAAATCACTGCTTTCAAGTAAACACTGTTAAAGCTACATCACTACATAAGGACCTTCAGCACAGATATTTGCAGGCAATCCTATACCCTTTGTAGCCTTCTCAGACACTCTATTTCATTCCAGACAAATAGTCTGAAGGCATTTACCACTTAATTTGCCAGGAAAAATTTAAAAGCAAGATGATAATCAGTAAAAAAGTCATATTAAGAAGAATTAGGTAGCCAGACACCTCATGCAAAGGTGAACTAGAAGGGATGTATGGCATTATGCATAGCTCTCCATGAGCTTCTAAAATGTTTCATCTCCATTCTGCAGCCATTCAGTCAATGCACAGGAGTAAGCAGAGGGACCACTGCCTGCAAAAGGGTGCAGACACATACCCAAAATCCACTCAGAAACCCAGAGCCAGCTACTTGATGCTGCACATGGCCAAGGGGTATTTCTAAGAACTGCCTGAATACCAGTCACTTCCAGGAAACTGGTATTCTGGACCACAATATAGTTCTTGAATAAAGCTGTCATATTTTTGTCTATGCTTTCAAGTCATCTATTGAAACAATAAGATGCTTCCACGAAGTGATTGGTTCAAAATTGGTCTTCATCAGTGCTGAAAGAGCATCACACCTTGAACCTAAGAGTGAATACATACTTCATGTTCTGCTTGAGATTATTTCAGTTAAGGTGTAATTTCAGACTAATTAAAACCTGTTTGTTTCAATGACTTGACGTCAGGCTTACCTTCCTCTATCTGTGACTGAGAAAACGAGCAGAAAACCCTCCCCTGTCCGCATGTACTGCTCACGCATGGCTCCAAATTCTTCTTGTCCTGCTGTATCCAGAACTGAACATAAGCAAAAATATGCATTACTACATTTCAGGTTCTGATAGACTGAAAAAAAAAAAATTATTCCTGATAAGATGTTGTGAGTCTCTCCTGTGCATCATAGCTAAGCAGAAACCACTTTTCACAGATACTACTGGATATTTTTCTAATATTCCCAACAAGTTCTTGCAGTGACTGAACAATTCAAGACCTATCAAACAAACTGAACAAGGACTTCTGCTAATTCCTGACCAGCTGACACAGGTGGAAAATGATCAGAGATACATGAGGATGAGCGTTGTTGATTTATCCTTAAAGAAACCACCAACACGAGAGAACTGAAATTTTTAAAGCAAAGCATTTATATTGCACTTGGGAGAGGCAGCACAAAAGTGTGTTTTTCATACCACCACATCACCCAGGTAACTCCTGGGAATACCATAAATCCCTGATCCCAGTTTTGTGGGCACAGTGGGTGGGCTACTTACTGTCCAAACGCGCGGCTCTCTCGTCTATCACACATTGCTTGGTGTAGGAGTCCTCAATCGTTGGGTCATAATCCGTGACAAAGTAGGACTGCAGAGAGCAAAACAGGTTTGTGTCTTAGGCAAGCACACACAGGACACTCACTCACTGAGGGACATGCTAAAACTGGGCACTTGACAGCTTAAGGAAGATGAGTGTGTTTATCCATGTACAACCATTTGACACTTCATCCAAAGATAAACCAATAATGCTTTTCCTATTCCTGGTAAATGCTCATAAATTGTAGAGATTACTAGCAGAGTCACTGAGTTAACTGGATTCCCACAGCATTTTAACATTTTCTAGGCATTACTGGTATCTCCTAGAATTTCCCAGGAATGCCTAGAAACTTTCAGTTTCTAGGGGCTTCTAAGGCGTCTCATAATTTCTCTGAACTTTTTGGAAGTTCTTTGAAATTTTCAAGTTTACAGGACTTCCTCTCCCATTCCCAGAGCCAGCAATTTCTAGGAAGTACCAGAATTTTCCCAGCTGTTTCAAAACAATTTCTAGCAACAGCTCCACACAGCACAAGTAGCACTTAGTTTGTCAGCTGAATTAAGTTAGTTGGAACATCCTTGTTCCCAGGATTTCTCTCCTGGTTTTAATGGCTTGAAGCACTCACACCCTCCAGCATGACAAGCCCTGAAAGAAGAATAAACCATGAAATGCCTGTGCCACCCATGGCCTAAGCAGACACTGCCAGGCTGTTGCTTATCAGCCCAACTGTGGAGCAAAGCATGTTCTGGTACATTTCTCTAGAAATTGGGTGATCTGGTATTGAATACTGGGTTAACAATTCCATCAGAAGACAAGTTTAGAATTCAAAGGATGAAGATTCAGCTGGCATGCAGTCATAGTAAAGTTATTTTCACCTAAAACTGAAGCACATTGGCATAACAAATCTGAACCCTGATCAAATTCCTTCCCATCTGTGCTCCCAGCAGGCACTCAGTGCATTACCCTGATTGTGCAGAACTGCAGGAGCACCACCTGTGTACATTATTCAGTTCTGTAAACCAGAACGGAATTAGGAATGTTTTGAAACTACATATTGGCTCCTAGGAAGAGGGGAAAAAAAAAAAAAAGGTGCTGAAACACCTTTCCCATCAAACTAACTCAAAGAGACACCACTCTGCTCCTCTTAACTTACCAAAATCAAATTAACAGATGTCANCCCCGGGCACGATCCCTCCTCTCCTTTCCCGCTGTAAAACCCCCTCCATCCCACTTGGAGGGTCTCCACAACGCCGGGATCCGTGTCCCTCATCCCGCTGCCAGGGCATTCCCTCTCCATCCCCCCAAAAACGTTTCCTTCTTCCAAACAACCGCCGGCCTTCCCAAATTGTTCTCATTTCAAGAGAGGATCATTAACCCCTACAAAAGGAAAACTTCTGGCGGTTCAGCGATGCTCCAGCCCTCATCGCTGCATCCCCCCGTGCTCGTGTCCACTCGTGCCCAGCCCAAATTCGGCCCCCAGGTCCCGCCCCTCCATCCTGGGGCCGCAGAGCAGCAGCGTTTACACCTTCCCGCAAGCGCTCGGCACAGCAAAGGGTTACAGCCGCTCTCCCAGCAGCGTTCCCTCTCCTCGAGCAGCAGCAATTGCCATTCTGCATCCTTAATAGCAGCGTAATCAAAAGTTATGATGCATTTTTCAGTAATCACAAGAAATGATCCCCACTTAGCGTTAAGTAAAGCAAATTTGCCACTGGAAGGATGAAAAAAAAAAAAAGGGGGGAAAAAAAAAAAAAAAGAACTGAAATCATAGTATTAGCCCAGTAACCTTCTCCAGACACACACTCTTGTTCCTTGCAGATAATTTGTATGGCTGTATTTGTCCTTGCCCAGTAGTTCCCCAGCAGAGCTCATCAAGTGAGCTGCAGCTGCCTTCCTGGGAGAAACACACCGCCAGTTGCAGCACACTTGACCAGCTGTGTCTGCTATATATAACCTGTGATCATATAGACAACCAGCACACAGCTGGCTGCAGGAGGAGTTTGTACAGGTTGCTGTTCATCTGTTCATTTAGATCTGGTAGCAGACTGAAAAACTGCTGCCCTCAGAGCAGAGGCCCTGAGCAGCTCCTTTGCATTTGAAGCAGACATCAGTGTCCTCTCAGGATACACCTACACAGCAGGCTCAGCCACTCTGCTTCGATGGCACCCAGGATAAACACACTCTCTCCACCCACAACCACACCCACACCAATCAAAACAAAAAAACCCTCCAAATAAACCCTTTACCACCAAGAAAGTTCCAGTAAACCAACAGGCATGGGATCCTAAATGCAGCACACAAACAGGATTCCCAACTGAAGTGTGTATCTACAGGCAGCAGAACACTCACCACAGAACAAGAAGCTCTTTAAACTACAAGTCATCCCCTTTACCTTGCTTCCCTTTAAGATTTGAAGAGGAAAAAACTCAGCCTTCAAAACTGTTCTCATATTTTCTTTTGCCTGTATCCATGACTCAAAACATGCTATCCACGAGCTTAAGAAGAGACTTTAAAGAATGAATTTACACAAACTGTAAATAAGGTCTCAATTCTTCTGTGGCCTCTAACAAACCTTGAAAGATGGATAAGAAACTTATGTGAACATACAGAAGTATAAATAAAGACATTTACAGAATTTGACTTGAAAGGGATGATCACAAGAAAAGGGAATTAAAGTCCTATGTTTCATTAAGGAAACAGAAAGTGGTATTTATAAAAAAGCATTAGGTGACTAAAGCATGGAAGATAAAGTCTGCACTCTGAAATTACTCCCTATGCCTCTCCACCTTCAGCTTTCATTTCTCCATCCTGCAGAACTCAAAGTTACTGTCTGAACTTTTACATCTACAAAATGGTAAAGCATAGCAGCTTTTAAATAAAAGGGAGAAGCTGGAATCAATTTATTTCACTCTCATGAATCAGTGTTAGTAGAACACCTAAAGCAGCAAGTTTATACCCAGCAAGGGCAGTATTTTTCACTAAGAGAGTTCAGGAAAATAAATAATGATCTCAGAGGGATTCTTCTTATTTTCCTCATTATCTGTCCAAGGGCCAAGAACTACAGCATGTTCTGTAATTTGCAGGGCATTTCTGTGATTCCCTCCACCCTTTTTAGTTTGTTGCTTTTGTTTGTTTGTTTTTTTTTTTTATTAAAAAACCCCCAACTATACACAAAGCAAGGGTGCAAGACTAGGTACAGAGACAAGGAACATGATTCCTCCCTCAAAAAGGGAAATAAGATTAAGTTGTCCTGATCCAGCATCAGCCACATATCAAATTCAGAATGAGCAGATGCTGCAGCTCCCCCGTGTTAAACAATTGCTCTTACAAGTATTTTCTTCTCTCCCATGGAGCTGCACTGCCAAATCTGCTGTCACAGCCACTACAGGAGAGGTTTGCAAGGCAATTAGTGCTGTGGTTTACCTCCAGGCACTGGACAAGACTTATGTGCCTGAAACAGCTGCTGGTTTTGAAGGAGTCTTCCCAAATTGCACTGGGACTATGTGCTGCAGGAAACACGACAACCACAGCTTGCAGGCCTTGTTCAGTCTGGGCTGATTTACCAAACTTAGATGTAGCAGACACAGTATTTATCAACTTGAGCAGAAATGCTGCTGCTGTTCAGTCAGTGTTTAAAGAATTAAGACCGGCAGGAGCCTGGGATGGGAGCTGGCACGGCGCACAGGGCACGGCGCTCTAGCGTGGCCTGACACGGACCACGTTGTCAGATCCGCTCTTCCACAGGCAGCTGAGCCGCTCTGACAAATCCAGAGAGCCACGGCTCATTCAGCTGGCTCCACTGCAGCTGGCCACTGCCTGCAGGAAATAATTAGAAGCAGCTACATTTCTTCTAAGGAGATAGTAACTTGAACACGCTCTCCTGTTACACCACTCCCTTAATCACCAGCAAAATCAAAGCTCTTTCCACCCATCTCCTAGAAGGGAAATGAGAAGTTGAGCCCAGTAGTCTCATCAACCATTCAATTTACCCAAAACATTATGCAACAGGTTTTCTAGGTTTTCTCTTTCTAAGACTGCTGAGGCAATCAAGTCCAGAGATGGGAAAGCCCGCTGCCAAGGGCTTTTGCAAAGGGAAAAAAAACCCAAAAGAACATCAAAATCCCCAGCCTCACACTACCTACATCACTTACAGCTGGGCAACCCACCACTAAAATCCCTTCCTATATGCACACTCGTCATCTTAAAGTGCGTTTCAAACAATCTCCTGACCTTTACAGGAGTTTCTACTTGCAGTGCATAGAAGCACTGACACTATACAGAGAACTGCTCCAGCAGTCTTTATTTTAGCAATAGCAATCCCTAAATCATTGTTTCAATCACTCAAGTCTTTCTGTAAGGAGAAGATTTGAAAACCTGCTTTTAAGTTTATTATCTTCCTCCATTTTTATGTTTCCTTTAATACACATAGAGAAATTCCTCCATTAGCTTAAAAGCTTGAGTCCCACTCCATAAATTAATGAAAATGACTAAGTAAAGACACCTTCAATGGAAAACCCCAGTACCAATTCACAGCTCCTTATGCAGCTTTTCACATTTACCCTTCATAAAGTAATCAACCATCTGCAAACTGAAAAGCCATGAGATAACTATTTTGCACTTTTATGTTTCAGGGTGGGAAAGAAGTAGGATGTTGTTGACAGGAAGCTGCTCTAAGCTGCAGTCCAGAGGCTGGCTGCATAACATTCCTCCTTTTCTCTTTACACCACACTTTAAGGCCATGCAATGAAAGGCAGCCCAGCACAGTGATAGCACATCACTGTGAGTAAGTTAAAGGAGAGGTACATGCCAAAATATGTATTCGCCCTTGCTGTCTCTAAAATCTCCATCTGTATTTACTAAACATACACATAATGTTTCAAAGAGCCACTGGTTGCTTATTTAAATTTTTTCCACATGTTTTAAGTTTTTGGTTCAAACCCAGTAAAGGCAAGGAAATAGAAGGGTTTCCACCCTCCAGCTACAGTTACAGACCAGCTCTGGATTTAAATAAGCATCTACAATTTGAGCATTGCAAACAGCCCAAAAATCCTCCCTAGCTATAATTTTTATGCTAGAGCTTGAAACAAACATGTGTAGCATCCACCAACACCAAAGCTTCAACTTTAGACTTGAATACATTCCCAAATACCTGAAATATCTGGTCCCAAGACATCTCCTGTGCTGTGCTACTTGACACAGTATTTCTTCTGGCAGCCTCTCCTTTGCCTGCCCTTTACACTATCATGTTTTCTCTCGGTTTTGCCTTATTTCCCCTGCACTTCACCAGGAAAATGCCTGCTCTCGACCCACTCAACCAGTGTAAAGCCCAGTTCACTCCCCTGCTCTGCCAGGTCTTTGCCATGGGCATATGACAGCAGTATCAGCTACAGCCCTATCACACACCACACTGATCACACCAGAAATACTTAACCCAGAAAAAGGCAGAAACCTAAAGTTGTCTTCATTTCCATGAGTGTTTCTGACGTTTGTTCCAAGCCATAGCCAAAATCAGTGCCATAGGTTTAGACCAGAACTCCAGTGCCACGGCCCATTAGTAGGGCCATAAGTGGACAGCTTTCTGTTTGAGGTACTTGGCTACACCATAAAAGCCTTCCCAGACCATGAATTAAGACCTAAATGACTGACTGCAGAACTCATTTTACAACTTCCATTGTTTTTCCACCCATGAAATTTTATAGCCTCTGCCTTCACATCTTCTACCTAGGAGTGGCAGAGCAGCCAAGTGTGTACTGAAGTGACCCCAGTGACACACTGTGCCCTCCTCCAGGCTGCCAAGGAGGTGAGAGACCATTTCTAGGAGTTCTCATCTATGTTCCTGTCTCTGGAGGAGCAAGCAGACAGGTTCTGTGTCAGCACAGACATGTTCCTAGAGGATGGGTGGCAGTAACCTGTCATGCTGCCCTGGTCCAGAGCTAACCTGCCCAACAGGAGGGGTAAGCAAGCAAAGCAGCAGCTCAGAGCCTCAGCACCTCAGGAGATTAAAAGAAGGTCCTTTCAGAGCACAAAAGAGAAGTCATTCTTTAGAGTACATGAGCTGGCTGGCTAAAAAACAAGGAAAACATACAGGGGAAAAAAACCCTGACTGACTTCTAGAAGCAAACAAACCCAGACTGCATTCCAGAATAAAGAAGAAACGCAGCAAAACACACGAATTTAGCATTTGCAGAGCCTCGAGTACTTGGGTCACAGGAAAACCCAAACAAACTAAAAGCACACCACTAATCAGAGAGTCTCTGACAAGCTTGTTCCAATAGTAAACACACACCTCCCCAAGAGGTGTTCACTAGGACCCAGTATTTCCAGGCAGGTGTAATTGGTGGGCACTGGAAAAGCAGGAGGTGGATGCTGTTGGGGTTGATGACAGGAAGTGCCACCTCTGCAAAGGTTTTGTGCAATGCCCAAATCAGCACCAGGAAAGGATTGCAGGAGGCACCCACAGCAACCCAGCACCATTTCAAACACAAATGTTCAGGACTGCATTCAGCATGCTTTGCTGGCAAAAACAAACAGTCACACTTTACAGAATGAGGGCAAGTATTTTGGGGTTGAACATTGGGAGAACAGGAGACCGAAGGTCTAGATTTATCCTGATAGAGACCAGACTAAAGAAATAATGATTAGAACACTGCCTCATGCTACAGAAGGCCAAGTGTGTCATCATCCAGTCATCCCCTATTCCTACAAATCTTTAAGAGGTTCTTTAATTACACAAACAGTAAGAGCACTCACCCCTTTCTTCCAAGAAATATAAATTAAAAGATAGTCAGTGCTTGCAAGTAATCAGTGATGCTTCCCTCAATTTGCACTACTTCCCACTGCTCTAATGTGTACTGTCAGCATTGTTATGGCTGTCCAGGGAAACAGATGTCATTTGTAACTTCAATTACTGCCATTACCCACTGACGTGAAACACTTCATTGCATGAGCAGAGAAAACTGAAGCACAAAGAGACAAGAGGATTAAGCTGAAGAAAGTTATAGTGAAAGAAAGATTACAAGAGACATGTACAAGCTATGCCCTTTGGAAATTCATACACAATTTTTCATTTGTTCCTGAACAACTAGCAATACACATTTATAATACCAAATTTTATGATTAGGTACATGCTTAATCAAACATTAATGGTTCTTTTAAAGAAGAAAATCATAATGGAAAATGCAAAGTTGTTGTATAAGCCATGGCAGCCTTAGAATACATCCATTAGACTACTGCCCTGCCAACTTAAACTCAAAGAAGAGATAGTAGGATACAAAAATAAACACCTGACTTGGGTAAGTAGAGGCAAGCCTTCCCTTAAATTTTTTATGCAATGTAAAAGCTGTGCTTAGTCTGGAAACACTAAAAGTGTGAGTCCTATTACACAGCCACATACTCTTCTGCCCTTCTCCCTCCATGGACACTGATCACTGAGTGAGCACATCAGAAAACTCCTAAGAAAACTCTGTTCAGTGCATGGGCTTATTTAATGCACACACCTAAATATAACATGTCTCTTTTCTTTCTGGGCTTTGTTCTGCTCACTACTCAGAGTGCCTAATAACAAAACAAGTTTGGTTCCCTCACAGGTGTGGGGAAAGATGAGCTAGGATAGTGAGGCAAGGGAGAAAGGGTATGGAGGGTGAAGTGTCTTCAGTTTGAGTACTAACACATGTATCTAATTCTGCCTATGCACCTTTAATTTTTGCATTTCCTAAATGAACAGTTGGATTTTGTACCCATAAACACACACTTCCAACAGTGTTTCTCCAGATAGCTGTATTCTAGGAAATTTGGGATTTCATCCCTAGCTGAACCAGGCTGACTTGTGTGACAGATTTAAGAGCCAGGTTGGTTCTGGGGCATCAACTTATTCTGCAGTCACACAGTGGACCAAGACTCAGGAACATGAAAGACTGAAATCAAACTGACTTTTGAGTACTGACAGGGAACATCCATCAGCTCTTACACCTTTCAATAAGCCTAAAAAACTGCTATTTTTTGCCCTTCCCCTAACTGCTACTTGAAGCAGCTTTACCTTCTCCAACCCCACCCTTTTTTCTCCCTCAAACCTGGCACCTAAGGCATGGCTGGCAAAAGAGCTTGGCTTTACAGGTAGAAATTTGGAGAGTGTAATTGCTAAGCAGATAATTACAAGATCCAGTGGGAAAAAAAAATAAACCCAGAGACAGTAGATTTGCTTGGGGAAAAGAAAGTACCTTTGACACTTTGACTGAGACACCCTTTCAGTTCATGTTCAAATCATAGAGGTTTCAAGAATAATCAATAAAACTACTTTCCTGAAAAGTTAAATGCCCTTTTGCTAACATCCTGCCAAGCTTAAACACACCATCAGATGCCAGTACAGTCTCAGCTTGATGACCTTAAATGTCTTTTCCACTCTGAAGGATTCTATGATTCAAATTATGGACAAATTATAGATGCTGGTTACATGAACATAATGTGAATACTGATGAGAGTGGGTTTTCTTCTCATATCTATTTTGCAGTGCATGTGAACATCTTTTAAAATATTAACTTCCTTAAGAAAACAGCAGATTGGTATGTTTTAAAGACAGCTTTCACCTTTTAAACCCAAACTGAATCTGCACTGTGCTCAGGTCTCCTTTCAGTTCCCAGCTTAGAGCTCTCCCAACAGGACAGCAACTTGGTATTGGCAGCTCACCCGCCTGTGAACATTTCCCCCCAGTTTATAATTTGCAAACATCTCAGAAATCAAACCACACCAAACAACAAGCACACTCACACAGAGACCTGTTTTAGGCAATATGTGCACTAAACTTTGACCTCTTGAGTACTTCCTGGTGGTGCAGTTCTTATTGCTCAAGATCAGAGAAGATACACTTTCACTGTCTGAGAAGACCTCTTTGTAATGCTTTGAGTTAATGCCCTTTAATGCCAGTAAGCACCTACAAAGTTCTTTGAAGGCAGCTCTGCAATTTCTCAAGTTGAAACATGTCTGACTGTAAAGCATACTCTATATACTGCAAGCATAGTTGAGTCTTGATTTAATTTAATTTTTGCTTCACAGTAAGCATGTGCAGGAACTATGAACACACCAGGTACTTTGCCTTCCTCGTCTTAACCACTCATAATTCAAGGAATGTTTAAAACAATCTTTTCATCCATAAAGTTTTATCATGTTTAGATAGTTTTCAAACTAGCAGCTCACACAAGCTCTTCATGATGAACTCAAGTTTTTTCTCAAGAAGGCAGTGGGTTTTTTTAAAGTACATATCTGATTTTAGGACTGTGTATAACCAGATAATGGGTTGTAATAAAAGAGCTGTAAGAGAAAAAGTAAGGTTGCTCCAAAAATCCCCTGCTGAGGCAGAAGTTATAGAGTACCTCTTCTCATACACATGAAATCATTAGAATACCTCAAGATATACCCTGTAATTAAGAGATTTTGGTTTATAAACTAAGTATGAGAAGGAGACTTAGAGCCAACTAAAATCTCTCATCAGTAACTTAGCCCTAAGTATAACACAGTCTCCAACTTAGTGGCTCCAAGGAGACCCATGTTTAGGGCATTTCCAGTCTATTAACAAAGAAGCCACTTCATAACTCTTTGATGAACTTGGACTTTTCAGATTGTCTAGCTTAGGTTATGGACATTTGGAGCCAGACAATTACATTAATTAAATTAATTAAAGTAAGAAGTTTTTCTAGCCCAAGAAGCCAGTAAAACAAAGCCACACTCCAGCAACTCTAACCCCTATTTCACATTTTAAGTACCTGAAAATGTTTGATCCCTGGTGCTCCACAGCAAGTCAAGATCAAAACTTTCTGAAGTTAATACCTTTCTTATTCTGACGGGTTCATCGGAAAGAATCAAGCAGAAAGCCTGAGGAAGGTAAATTTTCCACATTCCTCCTCTTAAAAAATTTGTTTAAGATGAGATAAAATCAGGTTGACTAGCCCACTAAACCCAAAGCCTACAGTTTTCTAGAATGAGTCAAGCTAGGATTAAATATTTCTAGGCTACTATTTCACTATACAATTAAACTACAGCAACTTTCTGCTAGTGAAAGAGGGAGGTTTTACCATCCCCAGCCTTGACATTCCATTATAATTCCCTACTGCCTTCAGGGTGATTAGGAGATCAGAAAGTTCAAATTGCCACCTAAAAATTATAAAAATCCCTCATCCAAATAAATACTAGCCATGAAAACCACATTTATATGTCCAGGCATCTTAATAGAGGTTCATTTGACATCATCCAGAGATGCCTTTTCATCCAACTTTAATACATACATCTACTTTTTTTAATACACAATTTGCTCAAATATATAAATGTCAAACAGGGACTGAACCCAAAGAATGAAATATTCCAGAAGTTTTGATCATGCCACTCATCCTCCTGGAAAACAAAAACATTGAAATGACTCTTTCAGCCCCAATAGCACATTTTATTTACACTGTCAGATCATTGTAGGCATTGATAGCAATACCCCAGTTCCTGTCCTGTAGGGTTTTTCTATTACCAGTAAATTCCATGGAATTTTTGAACACCAGCTTGGACAATTTCCAACATAAAAACACTCAGTTTCATTAGCTAAGTCTAGAGTACTTTATTTTTCAAAGATTTGTTGACTGATCATTAGAAACTAATTATTTAGGAAAAAACACTTATATCTAACAAGAACTATTGCTTCAAGAAGATAAGCACAGTTCTAATAGCTTTATTTGCCCAAATTACATATTTATTCAACTCCAACCTTTTGGCCTTAGATTAGACTGTCTAGACTAATTTTGCAGACTACAGACAATTACTATTATCTTTAAGTTTGGAAAGTGTCATAACCAGAAGTGTCAGGAATGCTGAAATGGCAGCTAAGTGTTATTTAGCCATCTATTTTCATTAGCAAGGCTAATAATTACTAGCCTTCCCTCCAGATCCTCACCCAACTCAGTAAAACACATAGCAGTTATCTTGGAGCATGACAATTTTAAATGATAATGAAATAATTGGTTGCCATGAGATAATGGACTCCTTCAAAGTGTGTTAATCATTCAGCAGTGCCAACATCAGAAGCTGCATGGTGCATGTATTATAATGGTAAAATGTGCTGCAAAATCAATTAAAATAAGAACACACTGGGCAACTTTCCTTTAGAAAAGGGTGTCTGACCAGCCTGCAGGTGGCAAGCCATCAACAAGAAATTCACTCTAAAAACTATGACAGCAATAAGGTACTAAACACACACTTCTAACACATCAGTTCCTAAAGCTTCCCATGCACCACAGTCACAGGGCATGCAAGCCAGGCTGATTAACCCAAGGCCCATAGGTCCCGTGCTGCAGGCCCAGCAGCTCAGCAGTTGGGAGTACCCAGGTTTTTTTTGCACATCCATATCAGTCACCAATCACACTGTATTCTAAGATGAAAATGTGCTTTCCGCCACCTGAAACCATTTCTCAGAAGTTTGTGACTAAGCAGCAAAACCTCAGAGAGAAGGAGAATTTGCACTGGGCCATAGGGTTTTTTTCATGTGATCTGTACTTGCAGATTTGACTGCTCTGAGCTGGGCCAGCACATGGGCTCCCACGGGGACCAGCAAGCAGAACAAAGCACTTCATGCCACTCACTCCCAAATCAGCAACAAGCTCCATAACCTTCATGTCCCCCTCTGCCAAGTGAAGTTTTTCAAGAGATTTGAATTTCAGCATCAGATTTTTAACCCAGACACATCAAGGAGAAGCACTCATAACCTCAGTTTGGGATTTCGAGGCAAACAACAAAAAGCTTAAGAGTATTTTTTATCGTGCCTCTAACCCAAGGTGTCAGGTTAACCCACCTAATTGTGAGAGTGAAAAGGAAGGAAGGGGATCTCTTCCAAGGCAGGGCAGGCTGCGTAGGCCTTTTCACGCTCGGGACAGCCTGTTCAGACCTTCCTGGCACACAAGCCTTTGTTTTGGCCGACTCCTCGGGCACCGTGTTCAACAGACCCGATTCTGACAGACGGGAAGAAAAGGAACCCAGACTCAGTCACTGTAAACTGAACTTAGCAAAGCAGTGTGGTAAGTCACTCCAGCTTTGGAGCAAGATGGAGAAATCCTACCCCATGTGAGCAGAGAGAGCCAGCACAGATATTTCAGTGATGCAGGCTGGCCCGAGATCATGGTGAGGCGCGATGCCTGTCGAAAGCACAAGTACACTGAACAGAGGCTGGTCTCACAGATGTGGACACTACTGCTTCAGAAGTAACTGCTCAAATTAATAGCACCACCTTCAAAATTCCAGGTTTCTGGCAGAACAAAAGCTTAGAAATGGGGGTGCAAGGAGCCTGCAGTGTGGACTGGTGTAACTGAAACAAAGTTTCAGCTGGACAGACCACTTTGAAAAAAGCAATACCGAGTATTTTCCATCACAGATACCAGGGCAGTACAATGCTTTCATTTCCAGCCTAATCAGTGCTCGCAGAGAAGTTTAATCTTAACGTCCTTGAAGAATATCTTCATAGTCTCTCTCACCACCAGCAGCAGCAGATTTCAAGATCAAAGGTTACTACTCCTTCCCATCTGACAACAGCGTAATGCAGCCTGGTTTTCTCATCAAGAGGCTAAGGCACAGTACAGCATGAGGGTTGTTTACAACAGGCTGTGTAGCACTTCATTTCTGACTTTTCAGAAGCAAAGCCATGTCTGCTGGAACTTGTACATTACAGACAGCTGAAGTTCTTAGAAGAAACACAAGAGACAAAAGAGAAAGTTTTATCCTAAATATAAATAAAAACAACAAGGAAACCCAAACCATCAGACTCAGGGTGGGGAAGACAGAATGTATGGCTCCACTCCATGTTTTGCATCAACGTCCCACAAGTCAACCCAAACATACTGTCCTGCAGTATCTCCAGACCCTGCACCTCAGTGCCACAAGGTTACTCAGTGAGCTCACTTCTCAATCAGCACATTTGGAGGGTGACACATGAAGCTCATGTGCAATCCTAATGTTGTCTGTGCACCTCCTCCAGAATCCATGCTCACCTGAACTCAGCTGAAGGGTATCAAACGGGGCAGTACCAATTTTTCCTGAGTTATTTTACAGCGTGCATGAAGTCACATCAACATCAGAATCACACAACAAGCAAGGGGGAGATGATTGCTGGGCAGAAGATGTGTTCCGGGCAGAAGATGCATGAGTGGCCATCCTTTTGCTCCTGCAAGCAAGCGCCACACACAGGCCCAGCCCAGCAGCATGTGGACACAAAGCCAAATCATTCACAACAGGAATATTCACTAGGGAGCTTGACAGAGGCAAGTTCTTGAATAGCATTATCCTCCCCATCAGACAAGACTTCAAAAGTACAGTGTGACCAATTTTGCTGCAACTTACATATGGGGAAACATGCATACAGTCGAATTCCAGGAACCAGAAACTGCTGTGTGGTTTTACCATTGCTGAACCTGACATGTGAGTACAATTTCATAGCACAGACTGGCTATCAGCACTGTCTTGCTAAATTAGCTTGTTAGCTGATCTACAGGGAAAAGGAAGAGATCCTAAAGCCCCAGTATGCACAATTAAAATGGTCTTAAGCACTGCCAAAATTTTCAGCCTCAGCAACTTCAGATTTTGAAGTCAAAAGAGTGTCAAATGGAAAACAATTTTATGTCCTCAAATTTTATTAAAAATGCTTTTGCCCTCAGTAGTCAGTGTACATATTTAAGCAAGCAACAATTTCCATCTAAAAACCCCCTTATTTACCAGCAAAACATTTGGTTGTACTAAAATCAACCGCAGTGTTTGTTCCGCTTTGCCTCTGCACCTGCGGGTGTAGTACCACTCTTAGTCAGCATCACCCCACTCACAGGGCAGGGAACACATAGAAATCTCAGAGGGAGTTTATTTTTTGCTTTGAATTATCATAGACACCACATGGGATAGAAAAAGATAGAGATAAGTAATGTTAATGCTAAGAATGTGCAAGAAGAGACTGGATGAGGCACTTTGTGCCATTGTCAAGGAAACATGGTGGTGATCGATCAAAGGTGGGACTCGATGATCCCAGAGGTGTTTTCCAACCTAACTGATTCTGTGACTGTTAGATGAATATTTCACATGACTTTTTGAGTTGGAGGATATACCCAGTTGGATGCTAATCCTGGCTTTTGCACTTTTAGAGCAAGGATTGTTCTACCTTAGTGAGAATATAACTAACCCCAAACCACACGCTCTCAAAATTAAAGCAAAAAAGCCAAACATCTGCAGTAAGGGACCACTCCCATTCCATTAAACCCCAGAGACACAGCACAGTGAAGGTGCACGGTAGGAGACCTGGTCTAATGCAAAGATCTACTTCATGCCACAAACTAGTTTTATGTGCAAACACCTACTTTCACATTTCAAAAAGCCACATCTATGATGAACCACATCAAGAAGCAAACATTCAGCTGAGGTGCTACACAATCAAACCCCACACACAGTCAACAAATGTTTTTACAGCATGGCCATTTATGGTAGCAGTAAAGAAGGTAAATGAAAGATTGGAGCAGTTTTACAGCGAGCACCATCACTTCCCATGGTGGAGCTGGTTCTAAGTAACAGATAAAAACCATGGTTTTTATCAAACACCACACCCACAGGCAATCCACTTATATTTCAGGAATTCAAGGTTTGAGCAACAATCATTTTCTAGAGTCACATAGATCGTAGGCTCACTGAAAATCTCAGTTCAGTATTTTCTTCTCCAACATCCTATTTGGCAGCATGTTAGAGCAGGCTCCAGAATAGTTCTTTACCCATTTTTGAGTGAAGTTCCTCCAAGGGGATGAAGAGTTTAAAGATCAAATTAAGAGCAAACACTTCCCATTCAGAAGCACATGAACTGCTGAAGGGCAACACTGCCAAATTTCCTTCAAGATCTGATTGCTCAGGCTGAACCTGAGCTCTCCAGTGGTGATCTTTTCTCATGAAACAATGGGTATTGTAATTCCTTGTTTGAAGCACAAGTGCTCCATATACTGACTCAGCCACACATGCTCAGACATTCTCCACTCTTGCTTCTGCCATCTCAGACTTATAAACACAGCTTTCCTTTAGTAATTGGGCAAGCAGATTAATACAGCAAATAGAGCTTTAACACAACATGCTCTTCCTACAGTACAGCAGCAAACTCTATGAAAACTATTAAATGCATCCAGAGAACGTGAGACCATCAAGAGCATGCATTGGATCTAAAAACTTTCTGCACTCTTCCCTTGCTTTTCACCTAATCCTCATATTAAAAACCTCAGGGGCACCATCTGTGCTGCAGGTACACAAATCCTGACAAGCTAGTGTCTCTACAGTATGGCCTTTGCTGGAATCCCAAGGCTTAGCAGACCTACCATCAACAGCAAGGAAAGACCTCTGGCTGAGGGATCTGGCTCTGTCAGGTGCTTTGCTTTAGGGAAATGCCCCATCCCAACTAGGAGAGGAGAGAAGCACCATCAGACTACACACAATACATCTCAGCTCCCTTCAGTTAAACAAAGTATTTATCTCATCCTTTTGCAAAACTGTAACTTCATGCTTATTTAAACAGATTTGAGCTTAGTTTTCTGTTGCCATTTCCTAAGAGGAGCACAGCTAAATCTCTGGATTCAGCAAGTTAAGTCCACACAAACCTTCAAAAACAACTCTTCAAACAAATTTCACTTGCATAGAATAAATTCTTCTCTCCCTCTCCTGCTACTCCTGTTCTGAATAAAACAATCTAGTATTTTATCAGGCTTCCAAGTTTTGAGGGAAAATAAGGAAGGCACACCACTAAAAATGCAAAGAATTTATTTTTCTCCTACCCTGTACTCACACTGACCAGTTTATCATCCCCTCCTCAAGAAGACTGGCAGGGTTTGGGATTTTTAGGTGGTTGAAGGGTGTGAACTTAAAAACTAAGGGTTCAAATTCAGATACTTCAGTAACAGTATATAGTCAAGATGTGCTCTGGGGGTTTCCAGCAAGGTGATTTCCCTTCTGCCCCGTGTGCACTCATTCTTACAAAGAATTTACATAAATTCTCAGATAAACTTGTTTTCTAAACTTACAAGCCAGCCTACACAGAGCAGCCAGACCACATGACTTTTACTTCATTTGCATTAGAAGTTACAGGCCGACTGCTCTATACATTATCCTTTTATAGACACCAGCTGAGGAGAAAAGCATTTTTATCTGGAAAACAGAGGTGCACATCAGATGAATATAGGTCATGACAAGCATTGTCTGAACCACGTACAAGGATGATCAAAGGGAAGAAGGACAAGGGCTGATGAAAAATAACTTGATCATGCTAGTTGTATTTCTCCACTTTAGACAAGCAGCTGCCATCTCTCTGATTTTATGATTACTAACTTGTAACAAATCCTCACCAAAGTAAGCTGCCTTCTTCAGAACAGACACTGAACAGCTGTGCCACAAAAGTAACTCTACTTTGTTTATTACTAACATATTTTGCCTTTGAAAACCATGTTAAACCAATATTCATTAGGCATACAGCAAGCTCAGGAAAGAGGGTACTTTTATGAATGCCACAAACAGCACATAAGGCATTTGATTCCTCCTCAGTCTAGAACCAACTTACAAGGAAGATCCTTTTTGTTTAGCATCTTAACAAGCCAAATGGTATTTACATGCCATAATCAGCCACACTATGTTAGTTTACAGTCTTTCCACTTGACAAGTCCCATAAGACTTTCCAGGAGGGAAGCCATTACTCCTGAAATGTAGCTCTTTGCTGCTCTTACCTGCTTGTTTGTCCTGTCCAAAGCAACCCCTCCACTCCTCACTTCATTTCTGAGGCCATAATCCTGCAGAGGCTGATTCTAGAGTGCAGAAGGCTCAGCACAAGAAGGACTTGCTACCCCATGCAAAGAGCAAGAAGAAGGAAGGCAACCCGAGAGCTTCTGTAGCATGAAATGCAGCAATTATAAAATCCACAAACAAAAACATTAGAAATAAACAAAATTCAAGTTGTTCTCTCTGCAAGCAAGTTCACATTGACAGGAAATGAGTAGCTAATAAATTCCTGGAGCAGCTAACAAGTAAATTCATTCAGAAGATGTACAAAAGTAAGGAACTCATAGCAAACTAGCCAGACTCACTACATGTCACAGTCCTTCTGTACTGTTACTAACTCCAGCCTCTGCTAACCTGCTACTAACAGGTTAACAGCATGTGAAAAAGTGGCTTTACCATACAGCTAGTAAGGAAGACAGCTATAAGCATCCTGTCCTGAAGGCAAGAACATACTCCATCGCCTAAAGCCACTTGTTTTCATTAGGAAATTCATCTACAGAGCAACATCTAAATCCAGACTGCAACATGCAACATTCTTCCCTGGTTTGACAGGCACACATAATAAAGTATTGTCTCAAAGAAGTAGAGAACATCATTATTTGATTGCTTTCTTGAGCAAAGAACTCCTGCAAACATTTCATTTAAAGGTATAAAGAGGCACCAGTACAGAAAATGCCATCTTAAAATGTCTGAGCAGTATGCAAAGACCTCCAGTTTGTTTACTTTCAGAAAGCAGCTTTAGAATGCACGGGGTTTGATCAGAGGGTTTTTTTTTTGTTTTAAAAAAAAAAAAAAAAACACCAAAAACCTACTGCTATTTCCGCTCCCATATTCTACCAAGTAGAGATCTTGTGGTTAAGGCATTCAGTGAAGAGAAAACAGAGCGTGGAATGCACAGGCAGACAGCCTTCTGCACCAGAAACCACAGGAAAACACATTAGTTTCTCTCAACTTTTATAGATTAGAAACAAGTTCCTCATCATCCTTAGAATAATGGACTATTCAGATTTCCAGTTATCATAGGTGAAGCCTCTGGACAGGCAGTCCATCAGTGTGACAAGCAGAAACCCTTCAGAAGACCTTATCTCCTTGTTGTTTAAGTTGGATGTAGCAGAGTGTGAATGCACCTCTGATCACAGCTTTAGCACCACACTGCTCTGCCAGCTTTTAACAGGCTGCAAAGCTGATGTTATTTACAAAGACAGGGTGGATGCTACCAATTAAAGGCAAGTAGTTTCTCTTTTGAGCTTTCTCCCAGCATTAGAAAGTATTTTAATTTAAGTCATAAGTCTTAGAAGACTCATTTCCTGTGCATGTGTTAAACTCAACCTTTCATAATGACCAAAACTCAAAGCTGCCTAGAGGGATCATATGTGATACAAACATGTGGAACAGAATCAAAGCCCTCTAATGCATTGCTGTTTTTCATATATGGGTGGGTTTTTTTAACTAGGAAAGCAGAATTATAACAAAGTCCTCTTCAAATAAGTTCTGGCACTGACAGCCTACATGGTTCAGGTTTAGGAAATGACCGTCAGATCCTGCAGACAAAAACAAATCTGGGGATATCTTCCCAGGAATCACAGTGACAGCCCACTGCTGGGAGAGCAGGCAGCCACTCATTTCAAACGGCACACACTACAAAGCACAGAATGGAAGCTGACAAAAAGTCAGTGCTCCAACTTGGACATGTTTAGTCAGCAGTAACAGAACATGGGGTTTTGCTCAGGAGAATCAAGTAGCACAAGTCCCTTTCCCTATATACACCATGTATTTTCTGGACAGAGGAGAGATCAGAGGTATCCTAATCCATTCAAGGAAGAAGTGACAAAAAGATGATAAATAACTAGGTGAATACTGCTAGGCAGTCACAGTAGCATCTCATAACTCCTAGCACATGGGAAAAGCTGAGATACTTTAAAATTTCTCAGGCTACTCAACTGGCATGGGATTAACTCATGTACAAAACAGCTACCTAAAGTACATGGGCTGCAGGGAATTTTTGAAGTTTTAACATAAGCTGTTCAGCTGTTAGAAAACCCAGCCTCAATTATCTAGTCTGAAGCAAGTGGCTGCAGTTTAAATTATTCATCTTCTGAAATCACCGTGAACAAATTCTTCCAGATCACCACCTTCCCTCATTCAGGCAGGCATCTAGTGCCTTTTTCAGGAGATCAGCCTGAGAGATGCAGGGCTTTTGTTTATTTTCTTCAGAGTATTTGTAAATTGAATAAATACACAGAAGATAGAATTTCAAGGTGCAATTTTAGCTCTTAAATGAAAAAAAAAAATAAAAATCAAACTCAAACCTCAAGCAAAATCCCCAATTCAATTGGATTTTAAAACCCCAGGTCACAGTTTCAACAAACAGACACCCAGATCAGCACAGACCAGATTATTTTCAAATTCTGCTCTAAGTGAACAATTTTATTATCAGTTTTCTTTTTTGGGAGAAGACCTCTGGCATGTCAGTTGAAATATTCAGGCCCTCCCACAAAACAAGTCAAAGCAGCTAAGGAGGAGGGGAAGCCACTATTAAAAATGTGTGGAATGTAACCTACTAGGCAGAAAGCAGATAATGGGACAAGGAAATCGACTACTTGAGATCTGAGGCTCTTTTCCCATACAGTCCCACCAACACAGACACTGGGCAATTTCAAATTTACAAATGTTAGTGAATTTAATCAACTTCTGTAGGATATACATGACTAAAAATAGTTTAACAGACAAAAATAAGTTGTCAAATCCTTCAGTAACCTGATAGACACTATATCCATTCTAATGGGTGCAAAATCTTCTAGACAGCAAAAGGAAAACACGTCTTTAGCTACTTCAAAAGCTGAGCTTTCAAGTGTCTTTTTTTAATTCAAAGAAGTTGAGATGTCTGCAGCAGTATATTTGTGTATACTGCTCCAGCAAGGAAGAAACAAAGCAGAAACTCTGCATGAGACAAAACATTTCCTATAGTTAGTAGATTTAGGTCACAGATACAGGAATTCAGAAATGCTTCAGGTTTTAAACATCCTTGATGAAAATAAAGCAGTCAATTTAAAACATCTCCTTGCACTACGTGATATTCTCAGGACAGACCAAAGAGCAAACCCACTGCCAGGCAGTCTCAGTGGTCTCAGAGATGTGCAGGCTCCAGCTGCAGCTGGACCAGCCAGAAGACCACAACAGCTGGAAAACTTCAGAGCTGCCTTGACATTGCGGAACCTGAACGAAATCAAACCTGCCGCTCCACTGCCTGATCTGACACAGCCTGACCTCTGCGAGACTTCAGCTGAACATCCTCTTTTCAGAGAGGACTTGCTCAGCAGGATTATACACAGGGGCATTTCACAACTCTCCCTGTGCCCTCTGACAGAGGAGCACCCACCCTTAAGCCTCCGCCTGCAGCCCGGAAGGGGCAAACTCCCCCCACTGCGCAAGGCTCACCTGGCCGGACACACAGCACCTTCCGGGGTTACCCCGCGGCAGAAGCGGCTCCCTGTCCCCTCCCTCCCTCCCTCCCACCACCCCTTGCCTGCACAAGGGTCTCACCAGGACTCTGGTGGTCCCCACGAGCTGCAGAGAATTCTACCAGTTCTACCTGGACGTTTGTGATCCTTTCTACGAGGTATGACAGAGCAAGTTACAAACCACCGAACTGCCAGAAGCAGAAGCATCTTAAATTACATTACAGCAGAAGGCCTGGGGTTTTTATGTAAAATTTAATGCTAAAATCACGCTCAAGCAGCTACAGTGAGCAGCCCAATTCCCTTCTGATGATTTCTTGATGATTCTCAAGTGCCTCCAGAGGATTAAACCTCCCATATTCCAGGTATGGCATGCAGCTACGGCAGCAGTCAAACCAGGCAAGAGCTCTAAGGTTTAGCACTCCTTCAGTTGGTAGCATCACTTGAACAACATAAAATAATATTGTCCCAACAGCTAGAGAAGTAGTTAAACCAACTCAAAAGAGCTGGAAGCACAAGCCTCCAAAACAAAGCTAAGTAGTACAGCACTGTGGCTTGGTGACAACCTGCTAAGAGCCAGCAACAAAAGCAGCAAGGCAGGACATTCAACATGGTTGGTTCACTGGATGCCACAGCAGAACAACTTATTTCTAGAAACAAGCAAACAAACAAAAAAACCCACCAGGAACATCCCTCTTAAGGCCCCTTCAGAGACAGAAATAAGACTATCTCCAGGGTTTAGAAGTTCTCCTTTAAATACTCTCAGATGGTAAGACAAGGCACAGCTGGTTAACTTTGCTGATGTGCTAAGAAGGATCTTGGCCTCATAGGTTCACTTTCAAATTGGAGGGTCTGGAAGATGTTTATCAAGGCATACACTCACCAGACAAAGGCTTCAGAATTACTGCAACACTACAGGAGTGCTGCTGAGCACAGGAGGATATCAACTCCATCCACGATATTTTGAAACCCCAAGCAGCATCTGAAGTTGAGAATTCCCAGCGGATGCAAACCTGCTTCACAAGGAGGGGGAACATCAGTTTAAGGAAAATCAAAATATGGGAAATCAAAGTGATGCATCATGTATAGGTGCATCTTGGAAATCTCTCAGGATGTAGTCAAGATTCAGGTAACATAGTTTGGGGTCTGAGGAGAGGCAAGACAATAGGATGCAAAGGCAAAGAAGATGTGTTTCTGGAGGACTTGAAAGACAAGCTGCTAGGAAAAAAATCATAAGCAGAAACTGAAATTGTAAGACAAAGTTTAAATATACTCATTATTGCACTCTCAGTAATACTGGGTCATGCAAAGCCAGAATCCATTTAAATACATCACCATTACTTTATTGGGTTTTGCTAATGAAGGCCTGTTAGTGTGAGCTAGCAGAGGAAAACACTGCATGCTTTTTCAGTAGAGTTGGCAGCACATATACAAGTATATTATAGACAGGTACCTTTTTACATGATTATAAAGCACCTTCTTCAAAGGAGAAATACAGAAATACTATGAACACACAATTAAGAAGCTCCCTACCTCAAGCAGTGCATATTACTGTAATCCCACTTATTTTCCCTGCATAGAACAAGTTTAATAACAGAAGAAATTTAGTGGATCACTTTTCTACCCAAAGATGCCAGATTTTTCACACAGATTTATCACTGGCAGCCTACCATTTCATGGTCTACTTACCACATATGAAGCAAAACACTCAGATTTGCTTGCAGGTTTATAGATTTATGTCTGTTTAAATAAGGAATACTGAAGATGCTCTGCACTATGAGCTGGGTTGTTAGCTTTGTCAGAAAAACTCAAAATGGTAATGAGAGTGATTTTAAAATTTCTTTTCCTAGCAAATATAACTGGTGACTCAACATATATCACTACAGTTACAGAATACTCTGAACAGAACTGGAAAAATAATGTGCTGGTTAAGTTGTGTGGAAGCTCAAGTTTATTTTCTGGCTTAGAAGACTTAAGAAAAGTGACACATTTGATAGTTATTAAAGTGCATACCCACAGCTAATCTGCTGAGGAACAATGCTTCTCATAGGTCCCCTGAATAAAGATCTTTGCAGAGTGCTTTGCTTGTGAGTGTTACACTAATTTTTTCTTCAGCTGTACCATTTTGGTGTGTCAGTGCTAACATCTAGTTAATTATTAAAGCACGCTGGTCCCAGCAGCCAGTACTTTATGCTATCTTTAATAGTGTCCTTCTGCGTTACATTCCTATCGCCTGAACTCATTCCTCGCTGGATTCACCAAAAACGACACTTTGCTTGCTGCTCACAGCTGAGAGCCTCGTGCAGGTCTGGTTAAACGAGCTCCACTGCCAGATGAAGTTGTTTGCAGAGCTGCACAGTGAACCAGACAGGGTAACTGATCCCGGGTAAAAACATTCCCTGGTTATTTTTAACTCCGATGGCTTGCACAGTTTCGGTGAACTGGAGGGAGTAAATAGCTATAATGGCAAACTGCTGTGGCAGCATGGGGACCTTGTGAACATTCTTCCTTACTTGTACTACCAGCTTATCAAATTAAACCTTCAATTACAGCAAAGCCCTGTTTCTTCAAGCTTGAAGAACAACATTTCCCCAGCCTCGTGCCTCCCCACTGTCGATCCCTTCTAAAAAGCAAACAATCAACTTGCCCTTGCTTTCAAGGCCCTCCAGTTCCCCATCTGCACCAGCACAGCCCTCGTGGTCACAAATGCAGCCCTCATTTGCCAACTGCACTTCTGGGGAGTTCCACACAAGCCTCTTCCAGCGGCACCTTCATCTTTTTAGTCCTTTGTGAGACTCTGCGTGAGCATGTGTATGTCACAAAGATTCACCACGAACTCCATCATCCAGCAGGATCTCCCTCTGTAAGCAGGGTTTATGGCATTTCCCCATGCAACCAGAGAAAGGCCTCCTCAGCAGCCCCCAGTCAGTCAGGTTTGAGGCTCTGTCTAAGTCCAAGTTCTCCAGCCTTTCCCATTCCCGCAGCAGATGAGAATCCCTGACCTCGCTGCACAACAGCCCTTGCACACAAGGCTCGATTAGTCTCAAGATCATGCACTTCAAACGTGAATATGTGACCTTTAACTTAACCAAGAACAGCCCAGGCATGGCAGTCCAGCCAACAACCTAGTATACAAAAGACTCATTTCAACCTCAAAGTTCCATCCAGAAGCACCACTGTCTATCAGGAACTTCAGATGCTGGGATGTGACCAGCTTAAGTATATGCATGGTGAAAAAAAGTAGGAAAAGGCAAAGCAAACATATTAAGCAAACATCCTTGGTCTGTTATCTACTTTAAGTAATTAAGTTATAGAGAGGAAAGAAGTATTTTCTTTTGTGTTACCTGTTCCCATTAAGTGCCCTACAGGCTATCCCAAACCCAAGCTGCAACCACACTTAAACCATGAGATAGAACATACAATATAGCAAAGAACAGAAGATAAAAAAGAGACAAGAAAAAAAGTCACAAAGCATGTCTTCATAAAGAAGGATACAGTTCAAGATAAACAGAAAGGGCCTCACTCACTGCCCAGACAGAAATAAATCACTTGGGATCTAACTAGAAATTTGTAGTAGCAGAATTTCAAAACAGAACTCCAGCAACTTTGTAAGGCAAGCCACTTGCAGGCCAACATTGCCTAAGTGCATTAGTTGCAATTAAACTTTTCAATCTGGTTCCCTTCTACTCCCCACACTAAGAGTTTGTCTTGGTTGTTAGAAGTTACATCCAGAAATCTTTGGACACCCTATGCAGAGCAGTAAGTTTAAAAAAAAAAACAAAGGACCAATTACAGGCATGATTTCTGTTTTAGTGTTGGTTTTACATACTTCTTGAACTAGAACAAGAAGTAGTGCATTTATCTGGTTCCATTTTCCTTTAACAGTGCCTTGTGACCATAACTGAAGACAAGCCTACCAAACCGCTGCAGTTAAGCCACCTGAATTGTTGGAAGAAAGGGAGAAGTCCTCTTCTTGTGTCATACCAGTCTAGACCTGCAGACTGACTAATTTGGGAAGATCTGCAGCAAACCTAGCTTCCTACCAGCCAGCCAGCAGTCTGCTACATTCCACTTCACGAGGCTGGTATTTATCTTTGGGTACTCCAAGGAGCTCAGTCACAACATTTTCAGTGCCGGGAATGCTTTCAGTAAGTGCGAACAGGTTGCACAAGGTCTACAAACATGAGCCATTTAGGCCCTTCCAAACTCTTGGAATATAAGGGCCCTACTTATAAGAGCCACCCTCCACCACCACTACTGAGCACTGGAATTCAGAGCTCCAGCCAAAACCAGAGGCAGGAGCCTCTCCCTCTAGTACGGGAAGGAGGCGCAGGGCCGGAGGCCAGCGGCTGCCTATTCATCCCTGGGAGTGCAAAGGGCATGGCAGGCATTAATCTGGGCAGCTGTGCCAGGACTCCTTGTGCAAGTGGCAGTAGAAGACGACCTGATAACCAAAAGGTACGTCAATATTTACCCACTATACAAGCAACTGCTGCTAGGAGCTAACACACGCAAAGGTGCTTTCTGACTGCCACGTGGGTTAAGTGAACCCAAAGGAATTTCACTTTGGAAAAAAAATTGTGAATTGCTCAAAATGAGTGTGGTGGGTATCTCAAAACTTAAGCACTGCTCCAAATTTATGCCAGCTTTTGAACTGCACTCAGCTCTACCCTGTGTGTGCACTAGAACAAGGCGTGACTGCTGGATAACAGGATTCATTATGCCACTGCTGCCTATACTGGAGCACTCACATGCAGCCTGAGGTTTCCTGCCTGCCTGCAGGGCAAGCCTGAAGTCACCTACTAGATTCCCAGGCTGCAGATCTGTAACCAGAGCGAGCCCAACCTTTTGCTTGGTAGCAGTGCTGCAGGAAGCAAGGAGCTGAGCAGCGGTTCAAGTTTCACAAGAGGGGTGACAAGCAGCCCTTATTATTCCAGGTGACTGCATCACAAGTGCTTTGTTTTGATTAGGATTTTTATTTCCCACCTTTAACCTCAACAGATGTCGACAATCAGTTGCTCCTAAACTGTATTTTGTCACCTTGGGTTACCATAAGGAGGCCCCAGGCTTTATCTCAGTGTGAACATACCAGTCCCAGCATAGCCCTGCGTGAATCTGCAGCCTGGAATTCGTGGCATTTTATTCCTTTAGTTTGCTTGTGCGCTTACTCCAAGAGCATTTTTTGACGGTCAGCGAGGGTTAGTCAGAATACCCAGGAACTGGGGAGTGATTTGCACATCCTGAGCCCAGCACAGGGAAGTGGGACACCAAGACATCAGGGTCTGTCAAACACCCAGCACGCCCGTTCCAACACCAGCTGCACGTTCAGTTGTTGCTTTTCAATCTACTTTACTACTCTATTTTGGAGCCTGAAATTCATATATAGAGCATAAAATTCAGAACAAGCCGTTTTGTTGCCTAATAGCTATTTCAGAGATAAAAGACACTTTGAGATAACCCACCTTTGGGTTTATTGCTAGTTAATGAGAACTAACAGTCTTGTGAAAGTAGCAGCTTGGAAAAGGAAAGGAAAAAGGGAAAAAAGTCTGAACAACTGCTCACCCATCCAAGTCATATGCGTGCTTTCAGACAAAGGGTCTGATATTAAAATTCAAGAGTCAAAACTCTACATCCAACTCATTTTACTCACTAGTAGGTGGAACAGTAAGCTCAGCTCCAATCAGGACTTGTTACTGACACTTTAAAAGCAGCAGGAAAAGTATTTTCTTTTAAAAACTTGGCAGTAAGATTTGAGCTTGTAAACACAGCATTAAATCAGTAAACAAACACAAAGAAACCCAAATACCGAAGCCCTACACAGATTTTGTATCACGTCAAGTGCTTGAGCAGTTTCAAACATGTTCATGCAGTACCACAGGTAACATTAAGATGACTGACACACCAGGCTCAAATCAGCCACACTGAACTACATCCAGACAAGGATCTACATCTCAAGGATCTAGTGACATTTATTAACTAATACATTCATACAAGTCATCAAAGCCTACTCAGAATGCAAAACTATACGTGTCATTGTCACAAAACAAAAGCCATCGTTTTAAAACCAGGAAAAAACACCAGGACAAATTAATTTATCAATTCTGATCAAAACTAGACAGTATTTTGCACAGCGGGCTTGAAAGAATAAAATATTAGTGGCTTTCTAGCTGCATACTGCTAAAACCAGCTATACATTGTTCAGTTTTGAAAAAAAAAAAAAGCATGAAGTAAATGGCAACTGCAGGATAAAAAAAAAATTCAGAGGGTGATTAGGTAGTTGCTAGGCTGTATTCCCTTTGAGTAAGGAAACCTGAATATTACAAAGGGCTGAGTTACAAGGGAATGTGGGGTATTTTGTGACAGACCTCTGCATGACAGCTGGAGAAAAGCTATTGTGGCAACAGCTGTGTGCTCTGCACAGCTCATACTCCCAAATACCTCAGCCTGCTAAGAGGCCAGTTAACTGGCTGCAATGCATTTTAAAAGTTTTCTGCCTCTTGGGATGTGAGCATGATGGATTATTTGTGTATGTTTTCAATAAGAGAAGGAATGCTTGGTTCTACCACTTAGACTTTTACAAACTGCTGTGGTGGAATGCTGAACTATCATTCACTGCTGCTTTCCTAGAGTTTATAGCTGCAACATCCCATTAGCTCTCCTCCACAATTAAAACATCTTCACTTCCTGTCTTACCAGTGCACAGGCTCGACAGCAGTAAGTTCATCTATCATATCCTGATTTAAAGGAAATGATCTGATATTTCCAGGATGAAATCCTGGCCCACCAACAGCAATATCGAGCCGTGTTTATGTCCCTAGAGAAAGAATTTTGAGGAACACGCTACTTGTCTAACCACCAAAAGCTTTGATCTGCTAATCTGTACTCTAAAGTTACTCCAAGGTGTCAGATGAACATCTGAGAAGCAAACCCAAGATCACAGGCAGTTACACACAAGTGACCAGTTACACCTCACTTAGTCCTGCGCTGCACTAATCGGCACAGCGAGGCTGAACTCGGGACACCAAAGAGCTTTCACTGTACGAGATGGGTTTGCTCCCTCGGCCTCCTCACAAACACTTTGCTGTTTCAGGCCACACTGAGGCACAACAGTCATCAGGAACTGATCCTCTCACACACAGGACAGCAGGCACAGGAGCACTCTGCACTGCCATAACCTCAGCCACTGCTGCTCCTGTAGCAATGACTGCTCTGCTTCCCCACCATCATCTAAACAAGGCAGGGAAGGATGAGCTCTGCACAGATCCCAGAAAACTGGCAAAAGAAAGAAGATTAACTGGTTCTTCTTACATCTTCACTTTCTCATGTTTCCCTTTGTTTTATCTGAAATCAAGGAAGAGTTTTTCCCATTTTCAAATACGAATCCCTTGTTGTCTTTCAAAGGCACAACGTAAATCGCAGCACATGCTTCCTCATGATATCCTATCACCACAAAAGTCTTATTTATTGGAAAACAATCAGCACTGAAGTAAAAGCAAGAACAGCTGTACTTGAGTACTGATTTACTGAAAATCCAATAGGGAAGGAGAATCAAATGCAGAAATATTTGCTAGTATCAGTAAGAAAAAAAAGTTTTCCTTTTTAAGCTTCAAAACTCAGTTGGTGACAGCCTTATTTTAAACACAAGCAATAAAGAAGCAAAAAAGAATTTAAATCCTCCACTGACATCAAGATCTGTCATGTAGCAAAAGCTAGTACTGATCCATGTTTTAGTGAGGGCCACTACACGTTTGTCACTTAATCCTAAGAAATTCCAAAAATGAAGCACGTGACTTGCCTGTAATCAATTTTAAAACAACTTGGAGCAGTTTCTGTGCAGCCTTAAAAGACAAACAGCGAGTTTGGCAATACACTTGCTGTACAGAAACTACCCAAGTGCCTGCATGGCAAAGCACACACTTGATAACATCACAGCTTTCAGAGCTCAGGAAGACGCTGAGGGATATAAATAGTACACCAAGCCTCATCTCTTATTGTCCAAAACCACACAGCAAGTACGGAAACAACACAAAACTCTTCTCTAAGGTACCTGAGGTACTGCCCAGGTCGTCATTTCCCAGCTATTTTTCCTTGGTTTTGTTTTGGATTCTTTGGGGGGTTTTTTAAGGCTGAATTTTCTGCTAAACTGCACTTTGCAGTGGCAAGATTTTATTTCAGCATAAAGCTGCCGAGAGGGCAAGGAGATGGAGATAACTTAATGCAAACTGACAATAAGTTGTTTTGAAAAACTCACTTTCAACGTGTCAGCCTAACACCATGGTGCTGTTCCCTCAACACTCTTTCGAAGTGAACTATTTATTTTTCTGCTGTTAATTTGGAAAGATCCTTATACCTGACAAAACAGACAAAATCTCTTTTGCAGATATTTGCTGGAAGACAGTTGTCAGTTGCAGCACTTGACCCCAAACTTTTAATTATATCTATATAATTATATAAGCTCAGACTTTCAGTTTAACTAATTAATTTCTACAAGTACTCAAGTATTGAAGCTATGCAGTACCTTACTGCTCTTAAAAATGATGGCTATACCAAGGCATCAAGCATGAGCTTCACATTTTTTTCCACCTTACGTCTTTAGTAGGAATTACAGCATTTTTTGTTGTGAAGTTAAAGTTATCCCAAAGCCCTTAATGCTGCCAGGGAATCCAGAAAAGCATTCAGCAACATTTCCCAAGACAGCAGCATCTCAGAACCGAAGCTATATCCAGCTGCACACATTACTGCCACAGCAAGACACAGGTAGCACCACCTAAAGCAGCAGTGCTTGCTTGAGTGAATGGCACCCTAAACCAGCTGCAGAAAACTCGGGGTTTCATTATCTCCACACACAAGCAATGAGGAATCCAATCCACATGCTGAGAGGACTGCTGTTATTCCAGCCCCATCACCTCCAAACAGACCAACCAGCCAGTATTTTACCAAAAACTGGCCAGCCATCTACACATCTGACAAAAGACATCTGCATAATGTCTCAAAAAACATCATTCAAATTAATTTCCAAAGAACTAATTCTCCCAAAGTGTCCCTTCTTTTAATGTTCTGTACAATACTGGATCTTATAAGCATTCAGGTATCCAGTACTTACCCAAAACTTCAAAGAGCTGTTTTCTATGCTCTGTGCAGTTACTTAGCCTATGCTGCGGAGCTTAAATGCTCAACAAAGTAGTTGAGCTAATGAACACATGTGTTAGTGAAAAAACCCCCACTGAAATAAAGAAATAGTCTATTTGCTATCAGATCACCTGTTCGAACAAAACATTGGTTGAGAACATCATTGCCCCAAGCACTACAACACAAGTCTGCCCCGCTGTCAAGCAGCCCGGCTCAGGAGCAGGCAGAGCATTACCGCCTCTCCTCAGCGGAATAAAAGAAAACAAACAAGAAGCCATGCTTCCAGATTTGCTGCTCTGCCGTCAGCAACACCGGCAAGCAGAACGCAAGTACTTGTCTCCTCCTACCACCATAAACAGAGGTAAAAATGCTAACAGCAACAGGGCAGAGGATGAAAATAACTAAAGGAGGGACAGCCGAATTCGTGGCGAAACAGTAAAAAGGGCTCTTTCTCGTAAGACTGACACACGCCCTTTGTATCGCCTATTCTGGCGTGCTTTTTACTGAAAACGAATAGACGAAAAAGTTCAATTGTCTACAAGTTGCAGGATCAAGAGCAGGCGCTCAGAGGGGCGGTGGGCGCTGGCTGGTCC
>VZRX01005424.1:129406-188514 GCA_013398075.1 Notiomystis cincta | reverse complement strand
GGCACCGCCGCCGCCGTGGCCGTGTGCCCCGGGCGGCCGCGGCCCCGTGTCCCCTGTACCCCCTCGGCAGACAGCGCGCCGCGGGGCGATCAGCCGTGGCCTCCTGGGCTCTGGTGGGGCGGCCGTCTGAGGGCCTCATCAACATTAATGAGCCGCTCTGGGGACCCGCGGGGTGGGGAGGGACGTGGTGGTGACCCTGCCTACAGACGCAGAGCCAGGGCGCAGAGAGGTTCAAAGCCAAAGCGTCGCTAATGTCGCTTCCCAGCAAGAGGGAAAAATGGGAAAAAGTCATGGTGATTATTTCTCTTCACCACTCTTCATCAGGTTTTCTTCTGACCATGCATGTGCATGGGTTGATCACTCATTTAGGCCGTTCAGACCAAGTCCACCCTCTCCTCCCAGTGTCACCCACCGCTGGGTGTCACAGCCCCGTATTCATCCCTTTCTGTACCTGGTCAGGGCACGCTGGCTTCAGTGTGTGCTGAACTCACCCTGGTCCTCTGCATCTCCCCCACCTCGGCTGGGGACAGGCTGGTGTGCTGTCCTGTCCCTTTGGGTAGTGCCTCACTGCCCGGGATGTTTCTGGACACCCAACGCCTGACCGATGGCCATAATACAATGAAGCAGAAGTTTTACTGTTAGACCTGCTTCCAGGGATTTTCTTCTTCCCTTCCTCTCCCCTTCTTGTGAAGATGCAAAGCGACAGCATCATGTATGTCTAATCCTACACCCCTGCATACACGTGCATCCTTTTGCCAGCGCGGAATGACAGCTGTTACCGTGTTCCTGAACGGCGTGATCACAGAGATCCACGAGAGAAATTACAGCTTGTGGAACTAATTAAGAACTAACATGATGTCATATATACACATGGGGGCAAGTCCATGATGTAGCCCAATCTTAATCCCACTCTTTCCCAATTTGCCATGCTGAGCTTTGCAATTCTTTAACTGGATTTCTCTGCTTAAACCCCCAGAACTTTAAACCCAAGAACATCTTCAACACCCATTCCGTCTCAGAGGAGAAGTGTCCGACAGGCAGGAAACAAGCTGATACTTTGTGAGTTAGCGGTGTAACTGTATGAGAGGAGGGAGATACTTTGTCCCCGGGATTCACAACAGTATTTTGGAAGAGGAGTGCCAGCATCCAGGCTCAGTTGCCTCAGTATTCTCCTGTAGTGATAAGCTGCTTTTTCACATCCGTTTCCTTATTGCCCTGGCTGATCAGAAACAAGGAACAACTCACGCGGGAGAGAATACGTAGCCTAATATTTTCCAGTTCGGAAAAAAGATAAGTGAAAGTGAGATAAAGCAGAGGTCTGTAAATTCCTAAGCAGCACAGGGAAGTTGAATAGAGAAAGCCTCAAAATAGGAGAACTAAGGGACACGCAGTGATAGTAGGAAGAAACAAGCTTAAACAAACAAAAAAGGATAAAAAAGGATACTGTTTTCCACAGACACAATCAATGGCACTGTGGAAGTCTCTGCCACAAGGGGCTGTGGAAAACGAAACTGCGTGTGAGTGACAAAAGGTGAGACAAAGTCACAGGGCAGAAGGGAGCACAAAGCAGCTGCTCAGCACAGCGGCCAGGGAGCAGTTTGAGTGGGGAAGTCTCTGAAGCACGGGCAGCCTGAAGGCAGGTTGGCTGAACAAAGAACCCGGGTTCTTCCCACGTGTCCTGCTTCTGGTGTTCTCTCACCTACAAATCAATTACTGGGCACTGTCAGGATCAGGGACCCGTGAGAGTAGTAATCCAGCAGGGTAAGTCTGCTAATTCTTAATTACATTCTCTAGCTTAAGGAAAATCAAAAGTACAGACTGTGAGGAAATAAAGCTTCAGCTAATTTGTCAAGTATGGGGTGTTTTATAATAAAAATACAGCTACAATCTCACAGCTGGCCATTAGTACAGTAACCATTCAGCTCCACTGCCAGGAATGGCAGTGACATGAAAAGCAGATTTTAAGTGAGTTTTAAGAGCATCCTAATCTCTATGCAAACTATTGAACAGGATATCCGTTTTCTTGGTTCAGAGTTGCCAAACATTTTTATTATCCCTTATTTTTTTAGGTTTCAGTTTCAATATACATAATTTAAAACAAATTCATTATTCTGAAAATAATATCAGTATTTCCACTGATACAGCTATCCAATCTTGTGAATTCTTCAAGAAAATCTTATTTTTAAATAATACTGATAGATTCAACAAAGGGTTAAAATAATACAATCATCTATTATGATCAAAAGAGTCCATTGCAAAAAAAAAAAAAAGTACTGTTAAATTCTTTGCATTTGTAAATTTTGAAATCTAGGTTCATAAACAGAGTTACATTCTTTCAAAGCACGAGGCAGTGATCACAGAAAAACAGGAGATGGATTGCAATTAGTGAACAGCGGTGGGCTTTGTAGTTTTATAACTGCACCCAAAGATGTCAGTAAGAATTATTTACTCTTTGTTGTCTAAACATAGGTAGAGGAGAGAATATCAAGTATAGAGAGAGTCTAAAAGCAGGGCAGCAGCCAGGGCAGATGCAGCCCTGGAAGTGCCAGTCTCTACTCCCTGCAGCCTGAGCCCTGACTCGAGTCAGCACCTTGCTGTCCCACAGGAGCAGCTCCAGTTTCGGAAGACAAGGGGTATACATGTGAATAAAGACATGGACATGAGGTACTACACACTCCAGGACTCACTTCAAGATCAGCTGACCTGGGAAAGACTTGTATGGTGAGGCACTTTAACCCAGCAGGTGAAGACAAGAGACTTGTGAGTGAGAGGAGGCAGCAGGGGAAGATGATTCAAAATGGGTTTTGAATGCTCCATGCAGCCAGGAAAATAAATTTCACAGCACTGGTTTTCATATCCCTGGGGAGGTAGGAAATGTGGGATTTCATAACAGAGAGGAAGAACACTTGAAATACCAAGACTTGAGATGATGAAGCCATGACCAAAGTTTTGATGAAGCAGCTGGGGAAGAAAGTACAGCTTTTAGAAGCATTGCATAGAAAGAAGCTGCGTCATTTCAGGTCTAGCCTGAATATGCATATTTAAAAAGAGACAAAATCAGGAATGACATCCAGATGGCAGGCTTAAAAGAAAGATCACCATAGTGCTTTATATAATAAGAGGGGGAAAAAAGACTTCAGGAAGTGCTTGAGGGAAAGATCCAGAACTTTATTTTACTTTGGCAGCCTGGCAAAGATGTGGGTTTGGAAGGTTAGAAGACGTGTGTGCAGTAAGTGACATATTGGAAGCTAAAAAGTGCTCTGTGAGAACATAAAAACTTAATTAGAAGAAAACTTCTCGGGCTTAGCACAGGAAAAAGTTACAAAAATCTTTGGGACATGAGTCAGAGTAGCCGGTAATTTTGACTTATTTCACTGATTTAGGATTATATATATATATATACAATATACCTTTCATTGGCACTTGTTTGTTAACCTTGCTCAAACAGGCCTTAAACAACACCCCTCCTATCACCTGAATTGTATCACCTGAAGGAGATCCATATGCTGCAATTCCCATCAGCGACTCCACTGCTGACCATAAGAACATTCAAGGAAACTGCCTTTCTCAAAGCTGTAAAATATAGAGCTTGGGAAACAATCTACAAACAATTTGGTTTTCCTTGGAATAGGAATGTAAGGCCTAATTCAGAATAAAACAGGCAATAATTTTTCTTGTCTATGCAAAAAAGGTGAACTATTTAATAAGCAACGAGCACCCAGAAACAGGGAGAAAAATAAGCTGTCTCTCCTCAGACACACTTATTAGTTTCTATCTGAGTAAAAAGTAAAACTATTTTCAGACAAGTAGCTACAGCTTTTTATAAATCTTGATCTATTTTTGCATCTACCTATTCCAGTAAAGTAGTTTGTAGTAAACACTTCAAAATGTGTCATTTTCTTTGAGGCTTGAAACTGAACTACAAATAAAAGTCCTACATTTTTTTCCCTGTAATGTTTAAGATAGGCTTGTCAATTTTTATTAATTATCATTACATTAGCAATTCACATGTGTTTCTACCCAGTAATAATTACCAAGAAATAATATCCCAAGAGAAAAGAGTAAAATAAACTGTGTAGAAATAGAATTTTTAGACAAGATTGTTTCAGTTTGTGATGCTATATGTTTTCCCTAACATTTATATAACTGCCTTGGGCAGTTAACATGTGGGCCAATTTATGGGTTTTTTTAAAGAGTGCACCAGCACCCACTCTTTAGTGAGCAGCTCAGGTTTTGCATACCTGGGCATTCAGTCTATCCTCTACCAAACCAAGCAATCCAATCTTGATTTCTTTGATAGCCATGATTCCAGGTATATTTAGATAATATCTGTTTATCTATTTTAACACAGTTATTGATTTATCTCTTTATTTGATTGTGTTTCTAGGATAAAAAAGAGGCTGGAAGTAAACCTAAACTAGTACCTTTTAGACCTTCCCCATAGAATTTAAAAATGAGAAAATTATCCCAAAAGGAAATTTCTCCTCTAAATTGCTACTTGAAAGAAGACCCTTACTCTGTTGGGAAGGTGCATGTACCTTTCCTGATCTCTTTCAAGATGAAGGCAGGAAGCAGGGGTACAAACACTGGTTGTGGCACAGAAGTAAGCTCAGAGCAGAGGGCATTCCCTCTGGAGCAGAGTGGCCATGGCCCTGTTGCACCATGGGGCTGGTGCCTTGAATCCCTTACACCGCAAGCCCCTCTCCACCCAGTGTGGGACCCATTTCCCTTGCAGTGTGGGACCCCATGGGAGTGTTCCCCAGAGGCTGGAGGGCTCCACACCCGCCCTCAGTTGCAGTTTGCTCCCCATGCAGACCCCACAGGGGTCTTCATGGCCTTTTCTGAGAGCTGTCTCTGGGCCAGAGAGATAGGGTGAGGCCAGGCCTGGCTGCTTAGGAGTCTCCCAGCACGCCAGGGGAGATGGTGCTGCAGTGTCCATTCCTTGGTGGATAACTGCATGCACCATTCCATGGTGCAGGGGCAGGCTGAGGGCTGTCCTGGGAGAGGCAGCTGCCATGCAGCACCACAACACGGCCCCAGTGAGTGTGCAGAGCCCTGGCTGGCTGCAGAGAGCCTGTGGGTGGCGAGTTCAGAGCTGAGAGCTGGATAGACACCTGCAGCTCCTGCAGCTCTCTGTGCCTGTGCCAGTCTCGGTGTGTGTCCCCAAAGGCAGCAGGTTTGGAGGATTCCCAGCCTGCCAGACCCACACTCCACAGAGCTGCCCCTGGCTCCTGTCATGCTGCAGGAGGGCCCCTCCAGCCTGATGGTGCTCAGCAGCCGAGTTCTCCCCACACACCACCTCCACAGAAGGGGATGAACTGGCAGTGATGGGACAGGCAATTCCACAAACCACAGCTGGGCTTCCTTGGCCAGAAAATGAGCTACCTTAATTAATGCACACAGCCACTCCATACCACCACAATATGATCAGAACCTCTGCCCCCACAAGACTCAGAAACTGTTTTATTTCCTTCACCACCAAAACTGCTAAATGCTACTGGTTTCTGTTCCTCTCATGCTGAATATAAGAAACTTCCTATCCCCTAATGCTCGTGAGCCTATTTGCTTTCTTACATTTATGATGTTTCTGCAGAGCTACAGGAGGCAGCATAGTAAGATGGCTCTTGTGTGGCAAACACAGAGATATCCAAACCTGCTTCTGAATGTCAGCCTTAGGAACAGCCAGGTTTTCATACACCTTCCCAGCATTCATGATCCTGCTACCCCAAAATGGAGAAGCAGCTTTCACCACCTGTCCCAAGATTTCTCTGCTGCTCACCTTGCAAAGACCTGAAGGTTTGTGGGCATCTCTTAGTTGGCTTCTATTCCTTTTTGGGGATTGGCAAGACAGTGCAGCCAAGAAAGCCACATTTCCACTTCTCACCAAAGCTCCCACACCAGTACTGCTCTAGATCCACTTGCATGATAGTTAAGCTTGATTAGAGAAAGAAAAGGTGAGAAATTAGGTAGGTTGGACTAAATCATCTGAGCCTGACAACATTTGTTGTAAGGTATGTGGTTAGCAGTCTCAGAGGCATTGGTGCCCTTAGAACTTTATAGAAAGCAGGTGAGAAGTTGAGGAGAATGTTAAAAAGGCAGAAAAGGAACAGTACAAAATTGTCTATCAGTCCCCTTAATCTCATTTTCTGGAAGGAAAAGTATTAAAACAAATAATTAAACTATTTGTAAATATCTCTAAGAAAACAAGGAGGCAATTGACAACAAATATGTCCTTCTCCAAAAACAAATGGTGTAAAATCAAAATACTGTTCTCCTATGGTCCATCAATTGGCTTTTGCGTAGGAGGCAGCAGTATGTGTCCTATACCTTGATGCAGCCTTTCATGACTCAGTTTGCTCAGCCTGGAGGAGAGAGGGCTTCAGGATGACCTAATTGTACCTTCTGGTATCTAAAGGGAGCTGACAAGAAGGAGGGAGAGGCACTTTTTAAGCAAGCATGTAGTGACAGGACAAGGGGGAATGGCTTTAAACTGAAAGAGAGCAGGTTTAGATTGGATATTTGGAAGAAATTCTTTACTGTGAGGGTGGTGAGGCACTGGCACAGGTTGCCCAGGGTAGGTGGTGGATGCTCTATCCCTGGCAGTGTTCAAGGCCAGGTTGGATGAGGCTCTGAGCAACCTGGTCTAGTAGTACATCCCTGCCCATGGCAGAGGGGTGGAACTAGAGGATCTTTAAGGTCCCTTCCAACCCAGGCTATTCTATGATTTTTTGATTCTCTGTGCTTATAATTAGGCTATTACATAACCCCTGTGTTATGTTAGATTGCAGCACTAAAGCTGGAGCAGGGCAGGTGGGACAACTGGACCCAATGATTTCCAGTGGTTCATTGACAAAACTGAGGGTAGCAGCACACAGCAATCCAGAAGATGTCACACAATCTAGTATTATTAAATATTTTAGTAATAACCTAGATTATGAAAGCACATGTCCTACATTTTCAGAAGCTGCATGTTGGGAAGAAAACAAGACTTGTGAATAACCACAAGAATTAAAGAAAAGTTCTAAAAAAAGAGAATGCAATTCAGAAACAATGCACATATTGTTCTGCCTGTACACAAGAATTTGTTAGTTATTTGATTGCAGCTAAGTATATCAGAAAAAAAACCCTGGAAAAAGTACTTTCTCTTTGCTTGGTGCTTTTCCTTGCTTCTTGGTATTTTACACCACCTGAGCCTGAACTCCCTCCTTTTACATATATACTTTCAGAAATATCCTTCCTTGCATTTTATTTCTCTGGCTAACTTACAGTGTAAGTTCCAGGATAAAGGCTTGTATTACCATTTCAGTATAACTCTTCAGTATGATGACCTACATTTCATTTTCTGCATATTCCCTCCTTATGCTGAGATCAAAGGAGAGTTAATGATTGAGGCACTGGTCTGACTGAAATTCCCATCCTCCTTTTGCACTGAGGTGATGTGTGCTTGTGCTTCATGGTGTTTATTTAGCGAACTGCCTACTGTGCTGTTTCCTATAAACTCACTTTTTGTAAGGCCACTCACTTCCAGCCTCAGTTCTGTTTCCCTTTACCCTTCATGACCCATTCCCACTAATTAACATTCAGATGCAATTTTTCTAGAATTCATTGTCCCAGTATTTCTGTGCCTCAGTTGGATGCAGAGATCTGTCTGGTTAATTCTGAGAACTCTAAATCCACAGAGGAGCAAAATGCACTAGGAATCATTTACTGAAATGCATGACCTTGAAATAGCATAGTTCCACAGCACAGATGGAGTTTACCAGATGTCTGAGACTAGGAAATTATGAGATTTAAAAGAGTCAGTACTTAGGAGTGGTTTAAAAAAACTGAGGTTACTGGATAGGATAGAGATACTGCAATTATATTTAAACAAGTGTATCTACATGTGGATCCATGACTCTGGTGCCCAGACTAGTTTGCCAACCCTGCCTTTCCAGTGTGCACTCATCTGTGCAATACTGAGCACAGTGAAAGGTTCTCTCTTCATTGATATGTAATGTTGGACTCTTCCTTGAACCATCAGCACTGGTCTGGTGATGACAAACCCTCTGCTGTTGGTGTCCAATGCTGGCTCTTTGAGCTGTCATGTTCTGATCCCCTGGTGGTGACTGAAATGACCAAAAATCCATGCAATGTGGCATCACCATCTAGGCACCACAAGAAGAGCTATTCTTCAAAACACTCACATCATCTTTTAAATTTCCAGTGCCAAAAATAGGCAGGAAGGATTCTTCACCTGGTGATGTTGAAACAGCGCTGTTGTTAGCGATGGGGTTTGTACAGCAAGGTCCTGTCTGTAGAGAGGTTCACAGACACATGAACATTACTCTTTCTAGGACTAAAAGCTGCTTGGGGGCATGAATTTCTTTTAAAGAGATAATTTTTCACATCTCCACTCTCTTTTTCATTCATCCTACCACTGAAGTGCCACGTTTCTTCATACCTCCAAGATGCCTCAATGGTTGAAGCTTCCCTTATTATTTGGGTCAACTCAGCTACTGATCATAGCTGCCTGTGGAACATAACAGGACATCTCTGCTGCTAGGGAATAAAGGACAGGTTAGTCTGGCTGTGTTCTCAAATGTCACAGCTAGCTGAAATCACAGCTATTGCTTAGGGAAATTCTGTTTTCTCAGCCTACGACGATTTCCCTCAGCGCTGTCATTTCATCGTGTAAGGGTTACTTGTGGGTGAACAGCAGAAGGTTCAGCAGTTCATTCTTTGGGTATGAGAATTGGAACACCAATGTAAAAATCTTGTAAAATGTATCTTTTTCTTCTGGCTATCATTCTTACCATATTTTATCCCTACTCCTTGTTGGTAAACTCCATCTCCACTGATTTCCTTCTCCAGTCTTTTTCCAAGATTCCTTCACTGAGCCCTGCAGTGCAGTGGTCTCATCAAACCCCCTATACATCTCAACACTTGATGAACAATGAAATCAACATCCTTTCCATGCTCTTCCTGTCATCAACAGGCCAGGGAGCCCTTTCTCAGGCCATGAGGTATTGTGAGGCACTGCTGAATGCCAGCTTAAGGATCTGGAAGGGTGTTTTTCCAAAACTCAACAGACATGCACTGCACAAGGGAGATTGCTGTCTTCTGGCTTGCCCCAGTTTAGGCGTGGGGAATAATTGCTAGAGGAGAGGAAATAGCCTGCTGCAGAGTTTGAGCAATTCTTCTCCCACTCCTTTTCCTCCTGCCCCAATCTGCACACCTCAAGGAAACCCTACACCCATAGCAGAACACCCTATATTCACAATATCTTCTGTCCAGCTTCAGAGACACTTGAGTTTTTGCTTCAAAAGTCATACTAGGAGATTTTGCCAAGTCTCTCATATTTTGACCTGTGAGGCTGTTGCCAAGCAGATAACACCCCACTTGTTCAAATATATGAAATTAGGTTGTACTGAGATGTCAGCTCAGGAATTAACATTTAATTCTCATATTTGCCAAGTCGCTACTTACCAGCAATTTAAGGAAGCAGCACTAGTGGATCACACCAGTGGATTCTGCACCAACATGTTGGAAGATCCAGTTTCTGTCATGAGGAAATTACCATCTAGGCAGACAGAAGAAATATTATTATCCCATCGCAGACAGGGCATTCAAGCACAAACACGCCAGGGAATATGCCTGAGGACACCCAGAAAGACTACATCAGTCAAGTGAGCCATATTGGGGTATGAACAACACAAGGCCTTCTGTTATTGCTGCTCCAGACACTGTATCTTCCCCTGAATCAGCCTAGTAATTCATCACCAGGAACACCACAGGTGAAGAAGCTGTTGAAATAGATTTTCTTTTTGTTGTCTTTATTTATGTACGTGAGAACAAGAGACTGAAGTCAATATGAATCAATGATATCAACATATCTGTAGGAATTAATTACCTTTTAATATGCATTCTAAAACAAATATTATGCTTTTTTATACCTTTAAATCATTGAAAATAAGATTCTATCTGAAAAACAGAAAATATATCTAACAACTAAAAAATGGGGAAAATCAGGTAAAAGTAAACAAGCCAGCTTGATAACAAGTGCATGGTAAACAGACATTTTACTGAGAAGGAGACTTTTCAGATATTTCCATGACATGTTGTTGCCACTTGAAATGTGGTGCCTTCTGGTGCTGTCTCAGAATATCTGGCAGAACATGTTGTATGTAATCAGACGCTATTTTTTCAATGTACTTTTTTTTTTAAATTCTGTCTTCTCTGATAAGCATCGTGCAAGACAAATGTTCTACTTGCCAAATTATTTCCTTCAGAAAAATTAAAAAGAACACATCTCCAGGATTTTCTGTTCTTAGCAACTTCAACTCCCATCTTTAAAAGTCTTAATGCAATAAAGCAAAATCTTTAAGATGCTTTGGCTCACTGTCAAATCTTCTATTAAAGGAAAGTATATTTAAAAGATATTTTAAACAGTATTAGTCACACAAAATGATAATGGAAAAAACTATAACAATAATTAAATTTACCAATGAATACAAATTTATCTTTCTATTACACAGAATAAATGGTCACATTGAGGAGCTTACTGTGAGCTCACTGAAATGTGGGCATTCACCACTCACCAAACTCACTCATGTGCTCAAAACACCACTTGCCTTAACTACTTTGTAGTAAATGAATGCTAATGAGTAATATTCTAGTTAACTCTTACCCATCCAAATCATTTCTTGGTTCCCAAGACAGAACTTTAGTGTGGACATTCTCCAAAATCACTGTCAAGGCTACGGCCTGGTTTTAACGAGCGACGTCTAAAAAAGCACAAAGGACAAAAAGGAAAGTGGTGAAAAAGAAAATCAGCAGAGACAATGTTAAATAACACATTCAGTGGTGACAAGAGAGCTGGCAAGATATCCAACCCCAAGGTCAGCACATCTTCCCTGGCTACAGCAGAGCTTGTGCAGGAAACCAGCAACTTTTTCTCACATTATCACATTGGCAGGAGCCGTGTGGGGAAGTGCAGAAAGTGACCTGCAGTTTTCCTGGGTCTCACACCAGCTCTAGTGTGTTAGATTTGCACTTCTTCAAAACTGCTTAGAAAATGCAAGAAAATATTTGCCTACTTGGCTCCCTGCAAATGAAAACATTGAAGTTCTTGCCTGAGCACTGCCTGCTAGTGAGGAATGCAGTGCAACAGGAGTGGATCAGCACATTAAACCCAGCTGTGCTGAGATCTCTCTGGCTGTGGCATGCACTGCTGTACCATTTTGGATAACATGCATTTTGGTTCCCAGGACCAAAAATCCATGCTGGGATTTGAAGCTCTGCCTTCCTGCAGGAGCTGTTTGTCCAGCTGCCATACCACACCCCAGCTGTCCTCTCCAGTACAAGACTTTTGCACAGCTTTTCCTTCTGACCATGTTCCTGTTCAACATTCCTTGTCCTGTCCTAGGTGGACCTGCTGTCCAGGCCTCCTCCCAGCGCTGAGCTGGGCTGCAGGCAGAGGCAGAATGAGAGGTGGCCAAGGCAGCTCCTCAGGACACCCAGAGTGAACTGGCTCTTTCTGAACAGTCTTTGTTTGGGGCAAGAAGAGAAAGGCATTGAGTTTCTCAAGGTCTTGTGGCCCTTTCCAGCCACCCTCTAAATTTCCTCAGTTTGGACTTCAGGAGTCACTGAAGCACCCAAGACACTGCTCCCCACAGATTCCCCTCTATGACAATCCCATTCTCCCCTTCAGACCCCACCCCAGAGCAGCTCCAACTACGTAACCCCCAAGGACTGCCAGCCAGTGGTCAGTGGGCCTTGGCAGACCCACAAACACACATTTGCAGACATCCCAGCAGGCTGCCCCAGGAGGCCTCGTGGTACCTGTGTCTCCCCCTCCTCCAGCATCAGGTTCAAAGGGGATGCCCAAAGCTCCTTTCCAAGCAGGATCCTTCACAGCATGGAGTGGAAGAGGCTGAGAGCCCTCTGTGCTGTTGGTGGTGAAGCCATCCCAGCACTACAGCAGGGAACAGGGCTAGTTTAACCACATGCTATGAAATACTGTGAATAAATGGAATGTGCTTTTCTTCGTTGACTACAATATGGCAGGTCCTGATTGGTAGACTAGACACAAATGTGCAAACTGCACAGGCTGCACAAACAGTGCAGCCCTGATGGCTGTTGTGTCCTACACAGCTTCTGCAAGGAACTGGCTGAGCCTTTCCATCTGGACCAAGCAAGGACTATTTCTTCAGCAGCTTTGTGCTCATCTTCTGCAGCCTGTGGGTAGCTGAAGAAGCCAGATGACCCTCTGTGTCTGACCATGCCTTCATTAGCAGGGTCAGCTGAGAGGGTAGGGTGGAGTTTGATGACTTTTCTATCCCATTCAGTTTTCTAGAGGAAAGGTTTGGGTGTGTGCCTGCTTTACCCTCACTCCCCAGGGCACCTCAATCCATGCTTCTTCTAGGGAAGCATGGTTTCTCAGACTAAGTCTGTCCTGGCCCTCTCTGTCTTTTTTGACCTTTTGAGCATTCTGGTATGCAGCTGTGACTGCTGCCTCCACAACCCTCAGGAAACATCAGGGGCTGAGGGCTACGTGTTTTGCTAGAGAAAAACGCAGCTGACAAGTGGCTGTGCCACGCAGTTCAGGAAAGGGGGAGGGCAAGGAGGGATTTGCTTGCTGCCTGCTTCCTGGGAGGCAGTGGAGAGAGTGGCAGAAGGAATAAGGCTGTGCAAGCAGCTCATGTGTATGGGGGAGGAAGAGCTGGGGAGGGCTAGGAAGGCAAGGAAAGGAACCAGCTGGTTGGATCATGCAGGGCAAAAAAGAACCTCTCACCAAGGAATCCTTTCTCCCCCCTGTCCACAGCGACACAAGACCTTCTATCCCTTCCCATTTTCTACCTTTTTTATCTCTAGAGAAACTGGCCATTTCCCCTTTTACTCAGGCTTTTGGCCAACACATGGAGTGGCTGTGCCTGCTGAACCTCACAGAAGGCCACCTGCACTCCAGGTGTTCCTAAGCCTCTCCACACTGTGGACAGGAGACCCACAAAAGATCACCGTGTGATCTGGAGCCTGCTGCCATTTCATGCCCTTCAGCCCACACCTACAGAGGACTCTGAAGAGAGGAGGACACAACAGACATTACTCTTCCCTAACAGGCCTACCTGGCACTTCTTGGGAGCACAACCAGGGGAGCCAGGAGCTAACCTGGCAGAAAATGCAATCTGTACCCCATGCCAATTGCTCCATAGTGCTGTGTGAGGGAATTACAGACCAAGGACACAGCAGTGGTACAGCCCCAGGATCAGAGAGAACAGCAGAGTCCTGATCACAGCTTGGCACCAGCTCAGATCACAAGCACAGCCAAACCAAATATTGCCAAGTTAGCTGTCCCCAAAGGGATGGGGAGCAGGTAAATCTGTGACTTCAGCCCACAGCAGTGAGGATCCTTGTCTGGCTGTGGCCAAGGAGCCTCCTACATGGTGGGACAGAGCCCAAGGCAGGGGGAAGCAAACCCTCTTCAACAGGGCCACAGGAATCCCATCACCTGAAGTCATTTGATGATGCAGCCAAAAGGTATGGTCTGTTCATTTTGTTTGGATTCTCATTTTGTTTGGATTTACCTGATATTAGTGAAATGGCAGACATTCGTACTAGTACTGGCATTAAGATTTTTTACACTTAGGCCCAAGGCAATTAAAAGTCTTTGGCTTCCAAGCACTTTCATTAAGCCATGCCTTGGAATTTGCTGAAAATGTTTCTTGCTTTGTTGAAAGCCAGATTGCACACTACATGTTTGACCAAATTTCTTTGCAATTCCCACTCTCAGAAAAGTAAAGTAATTTCTCATTTCATTGTAGGAAGTCATAAAAAGAGACTTGTCATTCATCCATGCCCTACAGGCTTTTTGACTCTTCTTTTGGCACTTGCCTTAGTATTGGAGAACTTTCATAGATAATTGGGCAATGAAGTGTAAATGCTTTTTGGTGTGGGGAGTAAAGGATAGGCACTTTTTTTCCAGAAAGAGGCAGAACAATATCTAATGTTGACAAAATTTCAGTTTTGTTTTCAACCTTTTAGTGGGATGCTATACCTGAGCATGGATTCATCCTCAACACTTCCTTCTTTCATGTTGGTTTGTATTTATTAACAAGAGGCATAGTGCAAAGTCCACCTTTTCTGGCCATGTGGGAATGGATTGGACACAGTTATAGACATTACATCCAAAGCAGCATGATTGTATTATTTTTGTGTCTCTCTGTATAAAAAAGCTGCCCTAGGGATAACAGGCAGGTCTAAGTAATATACACATAACATATGGGCTCCTGCTGTGTATTTTTGACACTCCTTAACAGTGAGAATTAAGATCTATGACTCTCATCTCTCAGCTGATAACATCAAGACAGGCTGCAGTGACTGCACAGAGCCTTTCTGAAATCAAATTGGTCTCTGTGCAAACGCAGCAGGTCCCATGGAGCCTGTTGAACAAGAGCAGTTGAGAACTGCAGCACATATAGCAACAAGCCCCATTTGCTGCACCAGGTGAAGCTGTAGCTGGCAGTGAGTGGTTTCTGTGATACAGGGACGTGCTTTTGCTGGGGGTATGGACAGGAGCTGCCACCAGCAGCTCACAGCTCTGCAAAGAGGTGATCTCCGGTGGAAGGAGCCCAACTGCCACCGAATAATTGCTCTGCATTCCACTTGAGATCTCTCCCACACGAATGGGGGAAGGTGTGTCATGATTCAGAGTGCTGCCAAAATAGCATGGCATGGCATTTTGCTGTTTAATTGTTTCAACGGATCATTTATTTTTTCTGTAAGAGCGAGCTTGATTTGAGCTCTCATCCTTGAAATACCAGGGTGAACTTCACCAAATGCAGTTTACTTTTCCTGAGTGACTAACAAGACCCCTGTGGGAAGCACAGCAGGCTGCACAGTCCTTGGCAGAAACTGATGCCTGGGAAGTTCCACCTGAATGTGAGGAAGAACCTCTTTACTGTGCAGTGACCGAGCACTGAACAGGCTGCTCAGAGAGGGTGGGGAGTGTCCCTCAATGGAGATATTCCAGAACCATCTGGACACAATCCTGTGCCATGTATGACCCTGCTTGAGCAGAGACATTGAATGAGATGACCCTCTGTGATCCATTCACAGATCCATTCTGTGATTCTTTGAACTTAGTCATTTCTTCAGTTGATGTGTTTTTTTTTTTCCCCCTAGAAATATCAGAAGTGGCTTCTTGTTTTAGTACTTTCAGCTCAGTACTTACTTATTAGGGACTTAGTAATTATTTTAAAATAGGTTTGTAATAGATTCATAAAATCAATGCATTCAGAATGTATTTGTCTTCTACATGTCACTATGGCTTTCTCAGAAGTAAAAATGAAGGCAATGAATCCCTAGTCAGACAATTAAAACACTGGATACTGAAATGCTTTTCAGAGAAATATATGAGGGCACAGGTGTGACTATCAACAAGCTCTTGGGTTCTCTAACCATGTAATTACTATATTAAGAGAAAAATATACAGATATAGGAAGTCAGCTGTAGAAAGAAAACAGAATAATGGGCTATATTTTCCCTGTGTTTTCCCTACTGAATGATAAAGATGTATTTGTACCATTTCCTGACCCGCTACATTGAGATTAGGATGAATCTGATTTGATCTCACTACAGGGCTCCTGAGCTTGAAGTGTCCATGGCAAGGTAAGCAAAGCACTAAGCAATTCACCCTGAGAGTGCCATGTTATCTATCCCTTGTTAGGGGATTAATGCAACACTGGCTGAAATTGGTGAGGCTTTTTCCACAGAGTTGATAAGAATTGTGAGCTGTCAAATAGGACAGAAAAAAAGGGCTCCTGCAGCCAGTATGGGGCATTCACGAAGAAGCAGGAAATAGAGGCACTTTTTAAGTGCCCTAGAGTTTATCTGCAAGCAATCTGTAAATTCACACCAAAGGCATTAGTTCTTTAAAACCAATAAACAGAGGCAACTCCCTTTCACCTTTACACAGAGATGGCCTTGTCCTTCAGGAGGGTGAGCCACAGGTCACAGGCACAGGCAGATCTCTGCAAGGCACAGGGTCACTTATCTTATCTTGGTCGTGGAAAATGGCACGTGCACTGTGACAAAGTCCCCAGGACCTTCCTTTGATATTGCCACAGAGGCTGTGTTTCAGCTTTGAGAAGTGTTCTCCACACTCCAGGGCTGCAGTGGAATGTTTGGATTTAATTCACTACTACTAATAAAATAATATTTATAAATATAGGTACTTAAGACAGGAGGTATTCTATGATCCACCAACCAATATTCATGTTTATTTATTCAGTGATTTATTTATTTTTAAAGGCCAAGCTTTGGAGAAATGAAGCACAAGGGCTGCAATTCAATCCATACATCCTTATAGAGCAAAGCTTCCTGAATATTCAGCTCCAGAGAGCACCTGCCCAGAAGGCAGTTTGCACCAGTTACTAGTGAACTTGGACTTTGCTCTTCCTTAAATAACATATATAAAAAATATCAGCAGCACAGATAATACTCTCCCCCTCATCCCCTTCTGTAGCTGAAACAGAAATTAGTAGAATGAGAAAAGCAAATTAACCCACCACACATATGATGAGGATAAACAAACGTGAAAGCTGAGCTGCAGTCTGGTTTGCAACAGCCCTTCACCTCCACTTGGAACAGCCAGCCTTGGAAGAGCCAGCCAGCCATGGAACAGCCAGCCATGACTTCACTGATGTACACATCAGGGATAAAGAGCAGATTCACTTACACAGTAGTTGCAGTGACAGTTATTTATTCAATAAAAAGCAGCTCCTGTCCACTCCTGTCACAAATCCCTAGTAAATAGATTCTATTTATCTCTCCACCTACTTCTTATTCCAGTCTTTCCCACCACTCATTATCCTCTCAGCAGTCACAGCTTCTGGAGCATTGCTTCACCAGCGCTCATTTCTTCAGATCAAATCTCACCAGAGACATCCCCTGCTAGCAAAGCTTGATCCCCACTCAACAGGATTATTGCTGAACTCCCTCCATGGGCTCCCAAACCCCTCACAGCCACTCCTTATTTTGCCCTAGACTGATCACAGTACAGCTCTAACAGTATGTCATCTTTCCCTTCACACTGTCTTGGAGTCCACTCTTTCAAGGAATTCCTTTTGCTGGTCTCTTTTCTTTGTGTTCATGTTTTCCAGCTTCAGTGACTGACACAATCTCACTTCCATCATCACTGTCATTTCCCTCTTTCTTTCCTTGAAGCTTTCCCAAGCAACTCTTCTCATTGAAACCATATTTTTTTTGCCATCATCTCCTCTCTTCAGCTGCAACATGCTAAGAATGAGATTTTGTTCAAGCATGTTGGAGACAGAATCAAAGTTCATGGAAGGCTTTTTGAAGTCATAAATGCCTGAGATCAGAGGTCATGTATCAGGTTAATACAGTGTCTTGTTAAATGTGTCCTCAAGCTGTGTTTAATACATCTGTAAAAACAAATACCAGAAACAGCAAGGAAAGGAGTAATTGCTGAGACTTTCCAAGAGCTGTAGCTAATTCCAGGTATAAAAGAAGGAGATGACAGTAACTGAGGTAAGACTCCTCTGTTAGAATAGTCTACTTGCCCCCCATAGCAAGATTTTGCACCAAGCTCTCCTGACTCTCATCAGCACCAAGAGGACAAAATGAAAACCCACTATCCCACAGCTTAAGGTGAGTAGCTAGTAGGTGTGCTGGGAGCATCATCTGAGGGTTTAGTAGCTTGTTTTCCCTAAGCAAAGAGAAGAAGGAGTATTGTGCACTAGAAAAGCATGGAAGTGTCCTGAGGCTTCTCCTTGAACACTGTCCATACCACATAATCCTTACCTTAGAACCTTCCCTTAGGCACTCTCCAACAGAGAGAGAAAGAATAAGATTTAAAAGCTCAGGATGTCATTTAGACCATGGTTGAGGGCCAAATTAAGGAGAAGAGCAATGGAGGAAGGGAAATAGTGTCAAAGATTAAAATAATTTCAAGTTTAAAGAAATACCCAAATAACAGAGAGTGGGAATATAGTGAACATGAAGCAAAATAGAGCTGAAGACCTCTGAGCACCAAATATTCCAATATATAATATATGATCATTCCTATCATGTATGTACCAGGAATAAAACCAAGACACTGGAGCAAAAGAAATGGGAAAAAATGAAGGAGAGAAGGAAGTCTAGAAGAAGTATTCATTTCAATATTGAACTGCTTCACAGTTTTCCCAGTTTCACTAAAATAGATCATTACAAGCAAGCAGCATTTTCAGAAGGGAAGCTAGTTAATAAAAAATTTAAATATTATCAGCTCTCACTATAAATGATACTTGTCTCTGTGCCCAGATATTTTGCCTTTGGGAGCAAAGCAGGTTTTTTCCCCCCATCTGCTGTTATTGGAGAGATTTTACAGTATTTCCTCATGCTGCCTCCCCATGGTTCCAGGGAATACCTTGGTGTAGACTGGGGCTATGGATAGATCACGGTAAATTTTATAGAGAGGAACAAAAGATGACAAATCTGGGTCTAAAAATCTAGCTTTCAGGTCATCTGCTGACAGGTTCCATATGACTGCCAGATTACTGTTTGAGTTAAGGTGCTGCCTAGGAATATCAGACAGAAACTAAGAGTCTATTTCTGAATACGACATAGAGATAATTAACATGAAATACACCGCTTCTAATGAATTAAAAAATGTAGACAAATCCTGTGCTCAATCACTTCCAGTGCAGAAGCTCACAGTCTAAGAATTGGTTCTAACACAGTGGAGACTAAGAGGAAAGAGTGACAGTGGCAGGCAAGAAAATAGTCAACAATAAAGGAAATAAAGTCTAACAGGAAGCCAGGACTTTGAGGATGCAGCTCCCTATTTGCTCAATCTCCATTTTCTAAAAGCTGTGACAGTGTTCCCTCCCCCTCCAATAAATTTTGCTATAGCACCTTTTCATCATTTCTGTTTTGTTTTACCCAGCAGTCACTCAAAAGTTAGATAATGGAAAGTAATATTAAAGGTTATGAAGAAAGCAGAGTAGAGTTCAAATTTTTAACAGATGCAAGTAAGCCTTGCCCTTGCCTCTTCAGTGGAGGAGAAAGGTGGGAACTAATATTATACACCTTTGCTAAATACTCACCTGGTGCAATAAGACCTGCACAAAATAAACTCTCCAGTCAACGACATTTAAGAAGTTCACTGGAATTTTCTGCTTTTTTGTGGAAGGGTCTTCTAACTAACTTTTGCAGATCATTCAGTATGTGGTCTTGCAGAGCTACAGACATGATATAATCTTCCCTAATTACTATCAACCATTATTTCTTCATTATTCATCATTGTTTTTCACACTCTGGTAGATTGCTTGTCCTCATTTTAATCAGTCGACTCATCCCACGAGTCAGAATCTGTATAATTGTCAAGTCAATACTTAATTCTGTTAAGGCTGAAATTGAAAACCTTATCTCATAAACCAAACTACATTTTGCAGTCTGAGCTCTGAGTCAAAGTCAGGTGACATGAGGGAAAGTTCAGAGAACCAGGAGAAATTCCTGGAACATCTCGCAAGCCAGTGACATTAAATTGTGTCTCACCAAATCCCACCTCAGGTGGATCCCTGCCACCCTACCCTAGAGTACACTGTCACAGGCTTACCATTTCCAGTAAAGATTATTGTACTTTAGTGGGGACTGATTCTGCATCCATTAGTGGCCTGCTTAGTGCTGAAAGGCTTGATGAGTTGCTCAAGATATCTAGAATAGTAAATTATCACTTAATTATTGGAAAAGCACCAGGCAGACTATCAACTGTTTCTCTCTCTCTCTCCCCCCCTCCCCCCTTCTCTCTCTCACACATTATTTTTTTTAAAACTAATAACTTGACTGCTTTTACCTGCAGGAAAATTCTGTAATCTTTATACACACAGAAATGGTAAACTATAGAGAAATTCAAAGGATATCTATAAAGGTGCCTTTAAACAACAGTAGATACCAATTCTACAAAGTTTTTCTAATTTCAGAACTTCAAGAGGACATAATTTTTTGTGATTTGCCGGAAGAGAAGAGTAGAGACTTGTGTTTCTACTTAGATGTTTGCTGGGAACTCAGTCTCCCAGCATGGTGACTTTTTACTTGATGGTTTAGATAGACAGATGTACGATTGAATTTACAGCCAAATTAGCTTCGTAATATTAGTAAATGAGACTGCACTGCTCTGTATTTATAGTCTTCTTGGAAATGTGAGATTAATCTGCCCTTTCAGAGACAGGCATCAATGAACAGACTAAGAACTCCAAGCCAAACATTTTCCAGTAAAAATAATTTTATCTATTTTTAGGTTTATATTATTTTACTTATTTTAGATATAATCAAGCAGATGCAGTAAAAATACGAGGTTTTGAGCTGCTGAGCACCCTGAATTTCTGTGAAAGGTAGGCTGAAATAAACCAGGTAGGAGGTATCCCTGGGTGGGACCTATTCAGCCCCAGAGAATGAGGAACATTTTATGGCTCCTTGCAGCACCCTAGGGCTGCTTTACAGGCACTGGAAAAGAATATGCAAATAAAACAAAACAAAAAAACCCTGAGCAGTGAAATATAAAAATATCACATTTGAATAGGTCCTACTAGAGCAGAGCAAGTGCAGCCTTTAGAAGTGTCACCACTGGATGTGGGCACTCGCCTCTCTGGGAAGTGTCTCCTCCTCCATGACTGTTGGGCCCCTACACTCCAAACTCAGGTCACCAACATGCGGGGAAAGACTGCTGTGCTTAAAAATATCACTTTTTTATTAAACCAAAACCTAAAACATTAAGAAGATTAATAGATTTATGAAAACCCCAAACAGTATTTCTCAGTATTTCTTTAGCTGTTAGCGTGGACTTCATTAACTGAATTCCCAAATAGCCTTGAGGCATGACCAGAACAATATTGGCAAGATCTCCCACCCTGGGCAATTGAACATGAATTTTTACTCCCTCAAACACAAATAAAACACAAAACTCTGCTGCTGATCAAAACCAAAATCAACTCCTCCCTCACTTTATACACATCGCTTACTCAGAGAAATAGGGTGGGGTTAAAGTGTCCTCACAGTATGGGAAGGGGGGATACAGAGCAACAACAGAAAGGTGACAAAAGTCACTATTTTGTTATCCTCCATGCTGGCAGCCACATCCCCACTGCCCCCTGTCCTGCCTGCAGCCCCTCATCCCACTGGGACACCGCAGAGAGCAACTCAGACCAGGCTCTGCCAGAAGGAGGCACAAGCACTCCTCTGCCTGAGAGCATCATTAGGTTATTTTTGGATTTGGGAGAGGATAGAGAGTGTTTGAAAACAGAGTTGCCTCTCCTGAGCAGTGAGATTCTGAGGAGATTTTTCCCCTAAGTAGCTCGTTTTCAAAGGGCTTTTAAGACCTGTTTAGGAAAACGAGGAAGGGTCACTGTTACCTTTCTTGTTTTTATCCCAGGAAATGAAACACAAATTAACCCTAACCTGTAACTTGCAGTTGTTTTACACCTGTTTCTCTGGTGTGCTCCTCACTGAGGAAGAGAAAGTCCATGCTGCCAGCACTCCAGGGCTGGTGAGGAGCCAGACACGAAGCTCTTGCAAACCTGCGCTCCCGCCGTGCCTGCCGCGGTCCAGCTGGTGAACATGGAGGTGCTGAGGGTTCAAGCACACTCCAGGACACAGGCTTGGCTAGCTGCTGTTATCCAAACAAGCTGGCAGCAACTCCCTTCTCCACTGAGAAGAAAGGCTCCTGTGTTAGACTGATAACTTCACCTTTCATCCAGCAAGTCCCCTCAGTATGAAATGAACTGAAATGAGAATCCTGCATGATGGACTTAAAGCCAGCAGCTTTTTTTCACTGTTTCAATGTTTTTAAAATTATGCAACAGAGTACCTGGGAAGTTCTGGGGTGGAGTGCTTGGGCTTTAGGCACAGCTGAGAAAGATGGGTTTCTAAGTTAGACTCCCAGCTTGATTTGTGTGCTGCTTTAAATCTTCTATTTTCACTGTTTCTGGTTTGTTTAGTCTTTGTTGCAGTGCCTCCTCAAACAGTGAATTCTTCCACATACAGGTTGTCTCCCACCACGTATTTATGGAGCCCAGTAAGACAAACTTTCATCCAGGTCTTGCTGAAACCCAGGTAATCAGCTAGTTTGATTCTTGCTGGGGATATGTATCCCACTAAATCAATGGGATTTAAACACTGACCTTTTTTTTTTTTTTTAATGGCTTTAGGAAATCAGTAAACTCCTCTTTGAGAGCTAGTACTTGAAATAATAATCTCCAAAATATAGAACACAAAGTCAAGCAGAAATGCAAACCTAGCTAGAAACCTGAGTGTGGCAGGAGGTATTTGTCTGAGTCCTGCCTTGGTTCTTGGGCACTCAGGCACACACATAATGGTAAGGAGGGGCACAGAGCAAGGAGAGAGGGAAGCTCACCCTGAAAAAGCACAGCAGTGTAATAATGAAAAACACCTTGGAGAGCAAAGCAGGGTATAAGAGCTGTAAGAGCATGGAGTGAGTCTCAGCTCTAGTGCTGAAGGAAGGACTGCTGGCCTCTCAAATGAACAAGATCTGTTCCTGGCAGTACCTCTCTCACAAGTTTCTCTTAACTGAGGCAATCAAGACCTGGATAGGCTCATCAAAGAAATATCAATTCTAACAATGCTTTATAGGGTAGCAGAAAAAGAAGCATCAGGACACATAAGCCAGGGAAGATACGCATGTGCTGTGTTTGTCCCTGAGCCATGGAAAAGAACAGGTGGCACAAATCCCCGGGCCCCACAATTTAGAAAGTTTTTCCCCTTTGATTACCCAATGCACTGTGCCTTTTATTCTGCCTTTGCTGAATCAACTCACACATGATCAGGCAAAAAACAAAAGGAAACAGTACTGATGTTTTGAAATTATAAGGACCTAAAGCTCTCCAAGAGCTCAAAGGACCAGAGCCCTGGGTTCACACAGCAGTCCAGGCCTGCAGAGACCCTGTGTAATCCTGCTTCCTTTTTTCTCCATAGCAGAACAGAAACTGCACTTACATCCTGAAAGGCAGAGTCACCAAAGGGCGTGCTGGATGACCTAACAGACCTTTTGCACCTCTAATGCCTGATTCAGTGCAAAGAATGCAGACCTGTGAATCATGACACTGAGCTGAACAAGCAGCCACACGGCCAGAGCCAAAAGACCTCCAAACATTGCCACTCACCCAAGGCCTTACTGTAAGCATATAACCAACAGCAAAAGCTGATGTGCTCGAGACAGAAACACAAACCAGAAGGCAGTCTGCCAGCCTGCTCCCTCCAGCAGCACGTTTCCCTACCCAGGTAGAATCTTTGGGCTAAAGCCTGCGTGGGCAGGGGATGGAAAAGAATCCCAAACGTGGCACCTTGAGGGCAGGCGGAGGATCTGATTCATGTTGTAATCATTTGTAATAGCCTGCAGCCAGAAGGCCAAACACTGTCATCTCCTCAGATCTCATAAGCAAAGCAGTGTAAGCTGGATCAATATTTGCAGTGGAAGGTCTCCAAGTGGCACCAATGCAGGCAGGAAACGATGGTGAGGAGAGCTGGGCTCGACCCAGTGCTGAGCCAGAACTGCAGAATGAGGCTTGGAAGGAATTACTCTTGGCAGCGTTGCCACTTCTTACACAGGGCCCTAAAGGGCAGTCCTGGTGATGAGTGGTCAATAAAAGCTCCATCCTGACACCCTGGACAATGTCCAGACTATACAATTGCCTCCTAACTCCTTGCTGTAGCTGGAGACAACAAGGATTTGCCTTCCTAGCAAACCCCACACAGGGCCCTGGGCTTTCTCTTTATGTGCAGTCCAGAAACACAGTGATCTGCAGTTCTAATTAACTTCAGAAATTTAACAGGCTGGAGTTGCTGAACTTGCCCCAAAATCCTAGACTGATTTCAGTGAAACCTGAGGCTGTCCTTAAGGAATGCATTGGTTTTCTTGAGCTGTTGTCACCAATTAAAAATAGTGTGCCAATAGATAATTCTAAGTTTGAAATTAGGATCTTTGCATATGCTTCAGCCCATTTTGTCTATTTTGGGAATGGGCAAAGAATTTGAGACTGAAAAAATAAGTACAAGCAGAATACAGTTGTCTCCTTGTTACTGAAACAAACACTAAGTCATATATTCTCATTGTCATAAAAAAGACTTCAGGGGGACAAAGAGTCTCAATGCTTCAGCCTGCAGCAAAGATACCATTAATAAAATAAATCACATCATTCACAACTACAAGTGGTTCACTTTAAAGGCAAAACATAGGGAGAATAGGACTGTGTGTAGTTGGATGAAAGAGTACAATCTGTATCAGTGTACTGTGCACGTCAACACTGCTCATACAATGAATAAAGAGGAAATGCAACACAGTCAAATACCTTTATTAATCTTCTGCACAATGACCTTCTACTAAAGTCATATAGCCAGTGGTCTACACGCTATATAAGCTATCAGATTGCTCCCCTATGAATAAATAAAATTCCACAGGAAAAAAAAAAGAGGATGAAAGCTCAATTATTGGTATCTTTTAAAGCTCATGGGCAAATATTTCAATAAAACATAAGATGACTTAGGGCCAAAAAAGAGCACACTGAAGTTTTTCAGCATAAGCAGCAAACTGATACTCCTGTTAATACCAATTTCAGCCAAATTTGACGTACCACTTGAGATTATTTTTTTTCTTCATGCAAATCAGCTGGATGGAGGACAGAAACTCGAGCAAGCAGTCACAGTGGGAGGAAAAAATGGGTACTATGAAAGAACAGGCAGACTTGCAAGGGCATCAATACTGAACTTCCAGTCAGCCCCTCCACAACTCTACATTAGCCAAAATGCTACAGCAGAGAAACACAGAAATGGAACTAAAGAGTCTTATAAAAGCAGAAGGAGAAGCAGTGTGGATATGGGCATGTGAGGGAGACACAAATATATGGGAAAGCTACATTAGCTCCTCTGTGAACAGAAAATTTACTTTTCTCATGGATTTTGTGGTTGTACTTTTCAGCTGAGAAATCTACAGGCCAAACTCGTTATCCTGTGAAGGAAATTTGATGGCAATGTAAAGTGCAGGTTTAAATCAGACAGAGGGTCTAGCACAGAGTGCCCAGAATCTGAGGAGACTCTGTGGTGCCAGCCATCCTGCAGCCCCCTCAGACAGCCTGTGACAGGAGCAGGGCTCATCTGAAATGCATTGCATCACATCTTCCTGCAACACAAACAGCTCTCAGTATGTCTAAGGCTGATTTTTGGACAAGAGAGGTTCTGAACTGGAGAGATGCAATAATCTCCCCAAATTAGTTCTGAGGTACAGACTATGACTTACCTATCCATTTGGTTATTTACATGCTGTGAAATGTGTAAATAAATGCTTTCTGCATACCAACCAAACTCTCAGACAGCTCACAGACACACTCAGGAACAGTCAGAAAATATTAAAAAGTCTAGAAGAGCTGCTGAGAAAGTGGAGTCAAAGTGTCAAAAGATGACTTTGCTTGAAAACTTGTTGAAGGCAAAAGTAAAAGCTCAGGCAGGGTGTGCTCAGGAAAAGATGCCATCAATTAATTATGTAAATGAGGATGAGCTCCATCAGGAGAGAAAACAGGGCAAACACAACCAATCTTCCCTGCCTTGCAGGGATATGGGGAAGGGTACCTTGGGTCTGGGACACCACGAGCATCCAGGCACACTCCATTTCAACTGCCACCACCAGAGCAGCTCTGTTCCTCACCTGACTGCTTCGTCCTGGCAGAGACCTCGGGCAGGAGTGTTGGGATTTCCCACCCCAGAGCAAAACCAGCCTGCTTTATGGAGCAGGAACTACCCTCCCAACCTCATGCTCTCTGCAAAATATGAAAAATGTGGTTTAGCTCCACTGGCTCCAGATGAATTAGAAAAGTAAGGACTGAATAAAACTGCCTTTAAATCAATAAAGCAAAGAGCTATGATTACATGAATATATACATGGACAACAGATCTCCTACAAAAGGGCCTGATTCAAAGCCCATAAGGAAAATTGCTTCAAATAGCATCCTTCACAGCTGCATTCCCTTTTATAGCACAGAAGAGATGCATGTAGGATATCCAAGCAGAGAGCCCAGAAGCAGAGTAAGAACTGAAGAGTTTTTATGCCAGCAGAAAGGTATACTTTCTTCTCCTCTCCTTTCTTCTTTACATGAACACATTACGCAGTGCCAAAAAAAATAAAAAATAAAAAAAGAGAAGGAAATGAAAAGAAAATGGATCAGTTGAAGCCTCCAGGGAAGATAACCTTCAAAGGAAATTCAGCGGAAAATTGAAGAAAATAGAAGCTGAGATTTCTCTTGTACCTCATGGCTACAGAAATAGATAAGTAGGAGGAAAGGCTGCAAGCAGCTTTGCTCCTTTTTGTGACAAGAGAGAAAGCCCCAGCCCCAGATACATTCAATCAGTTCCAAAGGGAGAGAGATAACAAGAAATTAGAAATACCCATGAATAGGTTTGAAGTCTACTGCTTCTGGACACACACCATTGACAAGAACATGAAATTTCAACACACAAGAGAGAGAGGGAATCAAGTGATCAATATGTGACACACTTAGAAACTCACAGAAACACCCAAGCAAACTTTTAGAAGTTACCAGTGCTATCAAGCCACCATTAGGCTTTCAGAAGATTTTTCCTATTGTTACAGTTATTTATGTGAATATGTAGAAAACTACTGCTTCATCTCCAGCCCAACACTCCTGAGATTGTGGCATCTCAGTATAGCTACACAAACAACCAAAATTTAACACTTCATCCCATTAACTTGTTGTTGCCTGCATGGAGAAGGAAGACTCTGGAAAAGGAAAAAAAAGTAATGGGAAAAATCTGAGACAGAAACATCAACAGTAACATGTTGATTTGAAATTAGGAGCAGTTCCAAGAGACAGGGGTTGTTTTGTTTTGGTGAGGGTTTGGTTTTCTCTTTGTTTGGAGTGTTTAGCAGGATACAGGCTGAACACTGGGTGAGTAGAGGGATCAGAGCAAGAATTCCAGTGTTCCCTTGGCTATACTGTCTTGAATTGGCAGCAGGGGAAAAGCTCAGTGTTTTCTTTAAGGTTTTTTGGCTTAATTAATTTGCCTGTTGTGGCAGTGTGTCCCTGAAGTGGGAAAGTCTGCTGGAGGGAGAAGAAGGCACAGAAAGAAATGTGAGAGTGCCTTCTTTAAAATGAGGGAGAAGGAGAAGGGTTTAGCAGAGCCCAGCAAAAGAGGTGGTGCTCGTATTTGCAGGGGAAAACCTTGCACCCATTGCCTGCCTGAGCCCAAACCATCCCACAGCTGGGCACCCTCTGGTACTTGCAGAATTAAAGTTGATCCCAACAGCAGGAATCTGACAAAGGGTAGCCATGGAAACAGGGTAGTCCTACAAAAAAACCAAGCAGATTTTCTGCACCATCAAGGGATTGCTGGTTGCACCTCATTTTCTCTCACACATTTCCACTGCAAACAATTAAGCACCTGCGGTTTTAAGATGATGTTTGCAAATGACTTGAATCCTTCAAAGCAGCCTCATCACAGATAAGCACTGGAGAAAGAGTAGAAACTCATCCATTTGTCCAGCTCCCTTCCATGGTTGCTGGCCTGTGATCAGCACCAGTGGCAGTGTTGCAAAACAAATAAATCTTTAAACAATAAGCTGTAGATTAAAAGCCTGGGAGGATCCCCTGTGACCCATCCAGAAATAAGAGCATTACAGAGAGGGCTGGAGTCTGGTGGTGCAGAAAGTGAAGTCACTGGAGACCTGAGTTCATATTTGATGCATGGGTAGAGGTGAAATGGGCTTACGGCCCTCAGACACTTCAGGGATTTGTTCCAAGTGCAGCACTTGCGCAGTAGCCATTTCCTGATGATCAGAGTCTGGGATGGATCAGGATCAGGACTGGAGTCATGGATGTCCTGTAGGCAGAGACAACTGAGCTCCAACAGCAGCACTTGTGCAAATCTGTACCCAGTACCTGCTTTGCTTTCTGTCAGAAACACCACGGGGTACCTGTCATCTTTGGGTTCAAACACCACCTTACACGAGTGGCATCAGTGTGATACCAAACTGGCTGGGATCATTTCTGCCACTGACCAGAGAAAGATGTGTATTTCCCCTTCTCCTTACCTCTCTCAGAATCAGATCAAGTGTGTGCATCTGCTGACAGCCCTCCCTCTCGAGCACAGCTGTACACTCCTTGGGACCTCCAAAGGAATACAAGCAGCACGAGGCCGTGCTGTAACTGAGAGTGTGTGTGCAAAGCAAGGTGTGCTACCCCTCACCCTCAAAACTTAGGAAGGGAAAACATAGGCAGTCCTTGATGGGAAATCAACTCCATGCCGGCATGATCAGGAAAATCAGAGGAGTCAGTTGTCACCTTCTCGAAGCTGCTGTTTCTCCCTACAGGAGACAAACACAGTTCCAGCCACGCCTGTGCAGGAGCTGGCTCCCCTCGAAAGAGGAAAGGAAACGCTTGGAGCAAGAGGCCTCGAGCAGCAGTGCTCCCCTGTCCTTCATGGCACAGGCAGTGCCCTCCAGGGAACTCACCTTTGCCTTCACTACACCCTGCTCAGGAGCCCAGCTGTATTTGCCTGGCGAAAGAAGAATTATTTAATTTAAAATGCACTAATATCTCAAAACCAACTGGCTATGGAAAAAGGACACTGCCACAAGATTCCTACCTTCTGTGAGGCATTGGAGGAGTAAATCCAGGTCTTTTTCTATTAAAAAAAGAGAGAAAAATAAACCTGGCAAAGTAGGTGCATTAAAGGTTTTTTCCCTACAGCTGACATTGAATCTGAATTAAACCAAATTGTTTTCATAATTTGAAACCTCTGGTTTCTCCATAATTACAATGTTGTGAAATGAGCAGGAACAGCTAATATATACCCACAGGGAAAATTACATTTAGTGACCCTATAATGATCTAGGATGAAGAAGATGCAATAAAAGAACCCACAGTATTCACTAATGAATAAGGCCAGTAAGAAAGGAGGAAGCTAAACTTAATGAATGTATATAGGATTTTGGTGTAGAACCTGCAGGTAAAAGTAGCCAACAGTTTTATTCCAGGAATGATCTTAGCCATAAAACACTTCATTAATGACAATCAACTCTCCCCATCTGCAGAATGCTCAACAAAAAACTGCTTCAAAAATATTTTGCATTTACAAGATGATGTAAAGAGATCTTAATATCTATTAAAAATGAAACATTCTGCTAAAAACTAATCTAAAATCACCTGATTTTAGAGTGGCTGCTTCCATCTGATTTTCTCTTGCACTGCTGAACAGTCTTTCTTGTTGACCATCAAAATTAAAACAATCTCACATTGATACTGTGCTTTCCTTTTTTTTTTTTTTGTCTAGGCCTTTATCATTATTTTTTAAGTGCCTATAAAAAAAACCCCAAAAGCAAGCCACTTACACAGGTGATTACGGAAAATTACAGAATTATGGAATGTTAGAAGGAATTTCACTTCCTACACACAATTTTCCCTCGTTTCTTTCTCACAACCCTTTGCTCCTTGCAGTATGAGAATATCCATGAGACTAGGAAAAGAGAAGGCAAAAATCAGCTGGGGTATGGTTCAGATGATGCAGTGTTAACTGATGGCACAGCATATCATGGTCCATACATGTCCAGCACATAGTACAAACACACCATCCCTTTCTCCATAAAACCTACCTGACAATCTACACAAGACTCAAATCACAATTTGACAGTGGGCAGAGCTGGCCTGTAGTTAACTCAGTGTCCTGGCTAAAGCCCAGCCTGAGGGGTCCCTTTTGGGAAAGGTGAGTTCCCTCTCACTGACACAGTTTGCATGAATTAAAGTGCAATACATTTGCACTGTACCAGCTTTGATCCATGCTTTGACACGTAGAGACAAGAGCAGAGAATAAGCTTCTGCCTGCTCCAGCATCACTAAACAATGCAGGAGTCCATACAGGCAAACTCTACCCTGCCTACTTAACACACTTACCCTTCAGGATTAAATACACACTTGCCTCTGGTGTATAATTACTTCTGATATCAAAACTTGGCACTGTATTCTAACTGCTTTATAAAATTTCTGAGAAGGGTGAGCATCATGGCTGCCATTTTCCTCCCAGTCCATGAGAAGCCCTTCTCCTACCTCTCAGGAGCTCTGCATCCAGCCGTGTTCTGAGCTGGCACAAAACACTGAGTGTTCAGAAAACAGTGTTCCAAAGTGTTTTGTAAAAATTGTAAGCTTTAGAAATCTGCTCTTAGAAAATTTTAATTCTTCATTATAAATAGTCTTATGTCATTACAAACAGTGTTATAGGCAGCTGACAAATAGATGATTGGTAATTTGATTGTGCATTAGAAACTCCTCACTGATAAGCAAAGAGTGTAAGACTTCCTGTACAAAAGTTTCAAGCACGTGCCTTCCTTATATTCAGAGCTGCCCACAGAAGTTAATAAATACCTCAGAGACTCATTTCATCTCTCAGCAATCTGCTAGATGAAGAATTGTGAAGCCATTTATTCTGCAAAATCCCATTAGTTTTTGATAAACTCTTTCAGACAAACGGTAATTTTGAGTGATTCACCTGAACAAAATAACGCACCCACACTTTCAAAATGCCATTGGGGTGAGGTCAGGCAGAGAATGAGTCTGCCAGGGTAAATGACTGCATTTGTCTCCTGTCACAGTCCTTCTCTTTGGGCACAAAAAGTACTTCCATAAGATTACAGTTTGACAGGGATCTAAAAAATGGATTGATTTTTAATTTTCAGGAAGTTTTCAAGAAATTTAGAGTAATAGACCCTTTAAAAAAGCTTCAGGTGCTCCCAGAGTACGTGGGTTTGTGTGTGAATGGGGAAGTGCTCATCCTGTGGGTTTTACTGATGCAGGGGAACCAAGGCCCACTCTTGTTGCAGTCACATATTGCCACAATACCTACAGTTGTGAACATTTGTGGAAGGGAGCGCACTGTACCTGGGTTCCAAAACACAACACAGCCCCTGGCAGAGATCCTTAATCCCCTTTGGATGAGGGCTGCTAAGCTGTTATGTAGAAATGGGCTTCAGCAAATTTGCAAGGGATACAAGAGATTTGTTCTAAGGATATCAGCTGAGGGCCTTACCCCAAGACAGCCAGGAATATTTACTGCTTCAGCAGGGTTAGCACCTGCCTGTAGATATTGTAATGAATGAGCCAGGAGAAAAACCATTTACAAGCCTCTCATTGTCCACAGGTCCATTCCTTCTTGTGCTTCTCCTGTGGGGAGCAACAGCTCAGCCTCAGCCAGCCCCAAGCCTCTCATGCTCCAGATTTCAAGATTCCATCTTCCTTATGTTTCCTAGGAGCTCTAATCTGGCTTTGACTGGGACAGCAGCGAGTTTCCTCACCACTTCAGGACCAAGCCCTAGGGAATGACAACCTTCTTTGTCTGCCTTATTGATGATCTGGTGTACTGGTCCCAAACTAGCACTGAGGAAATCTGAAATCACACTCAGTTACTGCAGTGCTGACATTGCAGCATGGCTGTGCATGAGGATCCAAACTTACTTGGACCCAAACAGGGCAGAAATGATGAACAATCAGTTATTCCCAAGCTTAAATTCTGTTTTCATCACACAAATTCTGCATGGAAAGAACTAAGACAAGATCCATTTCTCTAAGTAGCTGCTTAAATTAGGAAAGCTTAGTGGAACTTCAGAGAGATTGGTATCTTTTGCTCTGAAAGCACCAGAATTAATTTCAGACATAGAAACACAACACAGAAACAAGCAGTCAAACAAAAATGTGTTGGATCTCCATTGGGCAATCTACAAAACCCAGCTGGATTTTGAAATGGTTCCACTGATCTCCTCTATGTGAGTGGCACCAATTCAACATATTTTTGAGATGACGGAACGTTCTGTGATAATCTATAATGTTAGAGCTCTATCACATTTAAGGCTGCCATCAACAGACATGAAGAGACAAGTGGTAATACCTGCATCACTTACATCACCCAGGAAAACTCTGATCATGTGATACAGACCCACACCACAACACTCCTCTGTTGCCACTGTCATTCACACCTTCCATGCAGTAGAGTTTTAGGACAGAAAACCTTTGTGAATGAGCACTGTCAGGAGTTTAGTGGACAGCAACATTTCTTTAGATGTCATTGCACTTCCAGCTCCTAATTATTTAAGTGCATTTTTAGGTTACTTTAAAAATACATCACATACTGCAAAGCATAAAGTTAAGAAGCCCCGCCTGTAATTCAAAGAGCCACAGTGATTGCACATAACATATTTTAGGTCAGCAAAGTACACATTCCCTTGCTTTGGTAAGCTTTGGGCACTTCCACAGCAGAGGACAGTGCCACTAAAGGATTCCTGAACAATTCAGGGATACTAACCTTTGACACATAGCATAGTATCACAGAAAGGTGAAGAAATTACTTCCCCCCAAAGTTTATCATAACCTAATTGAGCAAGGTCAGCTAAACTTTTCAAGGGGAATTTAACAGTTCTGCTCTTCCTTTTTTCAATGAATACAATACTCTTCTGTCTTTCTTTGGGTGAAGTATATGTCAATTTGCAGATTCTCCTTAGAACACCAAGGTCTGGGCTTCTCTTGATCAGCTTGGTTTCTTTGCAACCTGAGACAGCAGAAGGTTGGTGGAATATACGGAAGCACTGAATCACGGAATGGTTTGGGTTGGAAGGGGCCTTTGGAAGCCATCTAGTCCAATGCTCCCTGGCAATGAACATAAGGATTGCTGCTGCTGCTGGAGATGGGTGGGTGAGCCAGCAGGATGGCCAGGGGCAGAGGCTGGGATGGGTGCTCCTGTGACACCAGTGTCGAGGTGGCACAGAAAGGACCCTGGCATGGTGTATTGGTGCCAGGGAAACTGTGCTGGAGGTGCATCCTCCTCTGTGGGCTCCTCACCATCAGCCAGACAGTCCATGGAGCTGAAGGTATCCCCATCTTCCTCTGCAGTTGCTGCAGCTACGTCTTCTGTCCCTCCCCACAAAGACAGGCAGCCACATGTTTTGGTCTTGGAACTCTTGGTTTCAGAGATCCTTGGAACATGAGGGCTTTAACTCAGCCAACTGTGGGCTCACTGATGGGCTTCCTGTAGTTTTAGAGCCCCCAGAAATGGCAGCAAGAGGACTTGTGACATCAGAACACCACTCCTTTGGGATGTATGTGGCCAAATATGGCTTTTTGGGGCCCCTGGCCTAAAAGAAGGGGGAGAGCTGAGGGTGCCTTTCCTAAGGATTGCTTTCCTGCTGTCCCTTCTTGTGCCTGGGTTCCCTGGGACAAGATGGTGACAAGGGTATTGCAGGAAGGTCGGGGTCCCTCAAGGGCATTGAAACAGACTCTGGGTACAGCTCTCTAGAAGTGGATTTGGGCCCCTGCTTGCAGGGATGTGCACATGATTTAACAGGAACAGTCTAGCAAGAAGAAGAGCTTTCAAAGCCTTGCCTACAAATGTGAACAGGAGGATTGCATCTGCCCTCCAAGAGCGGCTGTGCCGGTCTCTGTTAAAGTCAAACTGGAAAACAGAGCTAGAAAATATGCTTTCACTGTAACAAACAAGGTGTTACACAAGTCTTTTCACTCCTGGTGGCATGGGAGCAGCAGGACAAGTCTGAGAAGCCCAGTTTTCAATTATCTATCCATTTCCTTTCCTTGGCTCATGGGAAAGATGACTTGAAACACACCAGGCGGTCTCTGTTGCAGCTCTGTCCTGCCACTGCTAAACAGCACATCACTTACCCAGCTGTTTATTAGCTTTGGTGCATGTCAAAAACTAGTTTTGCTGTACAGAGAATTTACTGTCTTCACACAAAACTACAGCAAAACGTAAATTATATCGGGGAGCTGGCAGAGCCTCTGCTCTTCAGCCTGCTGTTTAACAGAGCAAGGTGTTCACAGCCATCCAGTTCCCAGTTCTGTCTTACTGTACTCAGCCAGAGCTGTCTCTGAAATCTAAGCTCAACTACCAGCCCATTTAGTGATGAGGAAGAAATGTTGACTACATTTTCAGAAGCACAACAGCAACTGAGCTTTTGCACAGAACTCTTTCATCAGCAGAACTCAGAACACTCCATAAAGGTGGCAGCCTACCTCCACAGCTATGAAACTGAGAATCTAAGCTGATTTCCTGGATATATATGTGACAAATTGACCTGCTCCCAGGTATCATCCATTAAATACTGCTATAAAAGTCAGTTACAAGCTTTTGAAAACATTGTTGCTCCAATTACAAACTCCAATAATTTCCAAGAAAACTGGCAACACAAAAATACATTGTTGAAAAAAAAAAAGAGGAAAGGTTAAACAAGATTTGCAGCTTTGTTATTTATGTGTTTTAATATATATGGGTTGGGAAGTTAGGGACTACTTTGTTTCCAGAAATAAAAGTAAGTGTTTGCTAGGGCTTGTATCTTCACGATTCACTGTAACACGTGAGGAATTGGCTGAACACACGCAATTCCTGATTTTTCACTGGACTAAGAAATGCATTCCATCGTCTCACATGATCCGCGTTTTCCATAAATATCAAGCTTGACTGATTAACTGATAAACGTCTCCATGTGCTTTTAGCACCTGCCTGCTGCAGGAGCAGGCTCCTGTGGCATTCTGTACCTCTCCAGAGTGACAGTGTTTCTCCAGTAACATTCCCATTTATTACGGCTGGATATAGTAGCACTGCTGAACTGGTGCATCTGAAAGTGCAAGCAGGAAAAAAACATCTGTTCTTACTTATGGATCAGGCATCCAAACTCTGGAATAATTGTATCTCTTGGTAAAGATGCATCAACAGGGTGTTACATGCTTGGAAATACAAGTGCTAAACTATCAGGACAGACACCTTAAAGTTTTAAAGCTTCTTTTCTTGTACCTTTAAAAGAAAGTTTGGTATGGCATTACAAAAATCCCATTTAGGAATCTAAGGCAATTCCTGATAATGAGTAAAATGTGAATCTGTTTTCCATGATGGGAATATTTATATAAGCAAATTATAAGAAAGAAAATTTCAGTTTTGTCAGTCACCTTGATGGTATCCAGATGTCAGAAATTTAGGCAAGAGACAGACACTTGTCTCATAAGGTAGTACAGGATGGCACAGGAAACCAGCTAGGATATTTAGGGTGAAATTGCTCTTCTGAGACACTCTTTACCACGTTTACATTGGATGAACCAGAAAAGCAGAATGCTCCTGCACCAGTTTTTATTGGCAGGTAGGTGCTATCTGAGCACTGCCTGAATGCAGCCTAGTAAATTGGGGAAGACTGGATTTATAGCAACTTTATAGAGGTTTATTTATAGGGGTATATTTATGGAAAGTTTATATGGGGTTTTTAGGAGCAGGTGCAGTCAGCAGGACTCTCCCTGGGCACAGGTGTGGGTCCTTGCAGCCAGTCTGAAGCCACCAGTGATACGTGCTTTGCTGCATGTGCTATCAGTTACAGATTGAAGCTGCCTTCGCTTCGCCCTCAAGCCCACGCACAGATGAAGGGATACAGAATCCTCGAAGATGACAAGAGTTCAAAACCCCACTCTTTCTCCTTAGAACTATAATTCATGTCAATGTGGATGTAATTGTAAGGAGCCAGTGAACACCCTCACTTTCTAAACGGTGACAATGTCAGCTGCACTAACCAAATATACCAGGTCACTTGCCTTCCAGGTTGGCATCAAATCTGTGCATAACACACAAGAAATTAAGTGGATCATTCCAAGTTGGAGTTTTCAGATATCAGAGTACTGTAAACAAGCAGAGATGGTGCTTAAGACCTAATAGATTGAAGCCCAGAGCATAACTCCCATCTGGTAGAGAACTGTACATTTGGTCTCTTGACAAGATGCCTGATGATGCAGAACAGCCTCTTACTGACAGGAACAGCCTGAAAGGTCTCGGAGCATGGGGCAATGCCTAGAGCAGGCAGCTACTTCTCTGCATGAGGTAGGAGAGACAGAGGTTAGCTCATGGCTGAAGTGAAGCTTGGACACCCACCTGGAGGTCAGCTTTGAGCTGGTCTGACCTGTTACCGTTCTGCTACTGCACGTCCAGGCTTGGTTTTGACCAGGAATGAAGCTGTTGTCAGGTCCTGGTCCCGGGTGCACATCCCACAGACAGACCTAACTGCTGGAGGTCCTGGCAGCCACGTTGCAAGTGAGGCACAGGGCAGTGCCCTGGCTCACAGCTTCAGGTCCCACCAGGAGGAAAACTGTGCTAAGTTCAAGCACAGACTACTGTACATGCAAAGCAGATCACACCTAAACCCATGCACTACATTATTAAAGCAGATGAACCCAGTGGGTTTTCAGTGCCCACAGGTCCCACAGTGCTCTGCCACAAGTGGGGACACCTCTGAAGTGACAATTCCACTCTCCACAGTTTGAAGGGATTTATGTAGGCCTGCCATCCACCATTCCTGGCCTCAAAAGACAATCTCCTGCTAAATGGTGCATGCTTCTGCACATGAACAACCCTTTCATCTCTTTTAGTCCTAGCTCAGAGGAAACTGGTCCACTAGCACCACTGAAGTCAATGGATATTTTAAAAAGGACAGAATTCAATTTTAAAAACAATTAAAAGTAGGGATGCCTATGCAACATATCATAGTAGTTTTGGACAGATCATGTAGAGACCATTGTCAGTGAAAAAAAATTTAAAATCAAGGAAGTAAAAACCAAAAGGACATGGGGATTCCCATCCAAGTTAAATTCTACAAAGTAATAAAATATTTACATACAGCTTAACAACACTTAAATAATTGTTTATTCTTGTGTCTAAATATGAGTGACAGAAGTTATTCTGAAAGATCACATTAAGAACTCGTTACTGCATTTTGAAATTAATCTCCAAACTTTGAACATAACTAAAATTAGAAGCATGGTAAAATTCTTACAGCTCTTTCTGCTACTGTAAGACCTTAGAAATAGAAGAGACCACAATTTTAGTGAAAAGATGTAGTGTGACTATCTGCTGTAGAAGACTTTGATCAGCTATTGCAGGCAAAAGGTGAAACATCAAACCTGAAAACCACTGTGAATAAGATGGAGGAATAGTGAGACCCACGAACACTGCTTTTGTGTTGAGGCCAGGATAACAATAAGCTTGATATGTTCTGCATCCCCTAAATGAAATTACAGAGAAAGAAAGAGTAAAATAGGCACTTATAAACCACAGATACTGTAGATCTTATACCTATCTAAAGTAACTGGTTTAGACAAGTAAAAAATGTCTACATTTTATATATATAAAATATTTGTACTTATAACCAAATTATAAAATATCTACAATCCATGGCTGGAAGAATTATGCTGATCTTTCAAAACAAAAGAAATTGCATTTTGGTAGCAATTCCATTCTATTCTTAACAATTCTGGATCACTGATGAAATAAAAAAAGAGAGAGTTTAGAAAAGGTTAAAATCACAAGCTACAGAATATACACCAAAAAAATCAGGAGAAATATTTAGTGAAATACAGTGGATGTTTTATGGCCTAGCTCAAACAGAAAATGGTCTGGGTTAGTATTACAAATGTACAGGCAAAGTTACAGCTAGAATTTCTTATATTACACCTACATCCCTCTTTTAGTGAATTCATTTTCATGTCTCTCAAATGGCAGATCCTCCCTAGGCCAGCTGTATACAGCCAAATCTACCTCACTGTTCTGTAGAAAAGTAAAATCTCTAGAGAAAAGGCAGTGTTTGAACAGATGTACTGTATTAGTAATCTGAGCTGTGAATTGCTCTGCAATGCTTACACTTAGCTAGGCAACCTAAAAACATACAAAAACCAACAGAAAGTGACCCCAAGAGTGGGCCAGAATTACTCTCTGCTCTTATATGACAAAACTGGAAGCACATCCCTGCACGAGATCTTTTACTTTCTTCCTTAACTCTTTAAAAAACAGAGACACAAAAAACAACCTCCCAAAATTTATCAGTTGCAAGACAGCACCCCCTGGTGTAACAACAGAAGAAAACTTTGAAGACTTTATAAAATACCTTAAATTGGTGCTAGGGTGCTGCTAACTAACAGGATTAAGTGACTGAGTCTTTCAGCTGCAGTTTTGTTCCAAAAAGCACATGATACAGAGCAACCACCTCACCCAAGGCTTCACATTTCACAGAAGTGCATAAAGCTGCCTCTACAGAACCAGTTACAAATCTTTCTGAAGGTCAGTATACAAATTAAGTTCCTCTATGGCCTGAACTTTAATTTATTTTTTTTACATTACCTATAAAGTTTCTATAAATCCAGTCTCCCTATTCATGCTTTCTTAGGATGAGCTCTTCCACTCCCAAATGAGAGTTGCCCATGTCTGCCTGCCCTCAGATAAACATTCCTGCTTCTCATGTTAGCATCTAAATAAGACATAAATCCAAATTCTCATGAGGCCCTGAATAAAGAACCCTGGCCCTGATTCCTGGCAGCAGGGACATCAGGAGCAGGGGCACAGGAGAAACTGGCTTCCTGCTATTCTAACATTGCATCCTGCAATGACTTTCCAAAACTTTTAATGGAAAAGCAGCAAGCTTTCTTGCTCCATTTACTCCCCCTGGTAACTTATTCCTGTTCTTATTGAAGTTTCTGAAATCAGAGCAGTGAATAGCACACCCTTAACCCTAGCACAGTGTATGCAATACACACTGCTGTGCAGAAAACAGGGTATAGCCACCTCCTGGTACCAAGTTTGGAACAATTCAGAGCCACAGATGTACAGCAGCTTTTACTGCAATGAAAAAGCTGCAAGTGGATCCTGAAGAATGATGATCTGTGCAAGATACTCCTTTGTTATACACAGGGGCAGAATCAGTTTCTTATCTGAGCTGCTGAGCAAAAGCTTAGCCAGAACACAATAGGATGGATATATAAAGGAAGGGAATTTCTGAATTATCTCTGAAGTATAGACATGAAAAACAGATCTAACATTTTTTTTAGTGTTCAGGCTATGGAAAAAATGCATGCCATCAAAGAGAACATCTGTACAAAACCAATTCTGCAGGACACCTACTGAAAAGCATGGCAGGTGGGAAATGAATCCTTAAGTCATGGCAGCTTCTGCTGCACAGGTGTTTCCATGTCCTTCCATAAAATCCTGACAGCAAAACATATCCTAAACAAAATTATATTCCCCTCCCAGCTGACTAAGAGCCACTTGGATGTCTGCATGTGCCAGGATGTTTTCCTACTCTCCAATGAGGAGAGCAGATTGTGACTGAAACATGGCTTGGATAACACATACTGGAAGTCATTCTCCTCCAAAAACATCCTTTCCTTGGCTGTGGTCAGCAAATCCATCCCATCCAAACCAGTCAGTGCCCACAGAGCTGTAACTCAGTCTGTTAGTGTCTCACAGTGTCTTCATGGAGAGATGAAACCATCCACTGGACTCCTAGGATTTTCTTCTATCTTGGTTTGGCTTTAAGTGAGTGCAGAATGAGATTCCCCACACTCACTCCAGAGCAGCATACTGATACCCATGGAATTTCACAGCAGCTTCCATCCAACATACTCCTAATGCTTTTCTCCCATCAGCATCCCTCACCTCTAAATTATGAAGTATTAAGCAGTTAACAGCACAATTTGATTATCTCTACTACATGCTTGTGAATCTGGCCTAACTTCCCAGAAGGGGAATACAACTGCTGTGGGATCATGCAGAGACATAAGCACATTATCAAGGCAGCCTTGCATACTCAGAGCTTCAGCTCTTGCTGCTATCATGTTACACATGAGCTGGAGCTTTCATTAAAAACCAAAATAATGGCAGAACCAAACAGGGATTTCAAAACATGCAAAACAAACAGCAAAACCATGCTCAGGTATTGCATTGCACTTCCAGGGCCATTCTTTAGCCAGATAAAACCCAGTAGCCCAGACTATTTGATTTCAGAATTTACATGTGTACTCCTTGTGCGTATTCAGAATGAAAAACAGGTATTTGCATCACTAAGGCATTAAATGTTTTGGGAATCAGCTACTCAGAATATGCTCTTCTGTCATTCTGGAGCAGGTCACAGATGTGGAAATCCAGCAGCAGGACTTCAGCCAATTGGAAGAGTACTGCTGGCTCTGGACACTCTTCTGTAGAAGTAATTGCTTGCAACAATTTAACACATTCAGAATTAATGCTGAATAGATCCAGCTGACAGTATTTTCAATCTATGGTTATGTTTTAATCTACTGCTAACTTGCACAAGACTTAGTAGCCAAATGGTGTTAACTCACTTCAACATCCTGACCTGACCTTCACTCACAAACAACTCTTCCTCTTCAACTTGGTTCAATTCACTGCAAGTTCAGAATGAGTCTGAATCTTTCCTTCCTGAGCTCACACACGTGGCCAATGGCTGCATTCACTGAAAAACTGCTTATGCTGCTACAGCTTTAACACTGCACCTGGCTGTCTTTTCCACATCAACTGAAAAGTAAGAACACCACCAGCAATTTATGATACTCAGAATAACACTGTTAGGAAAGCTCTTCAAAAACAAAGTTTAAGGTTCTACAACTTGTGGGAAAGAGCTGAATTTTGACAGTCTTTTCTGGTATTACAAGCTTGTCTGTGCCAAGTTATTACATTACCATTTAGAATATACAGCCTTTAATTTAGTTGGCAAATTTGTATTTTCCTAGGTGTACCAGAGTATTTTAAGAATCATGATCACACATTTGAATTCAGGCCTAGTCATTATTGTGAACAGTTAAGCTATTACAGATTCCCTCTTTCTCAGAGTATCAAAGTACCCCTGGACAGATATTCAGTAGTGATCAGGTAGTACAGAGATTATAATTTACAGACAAAACAGTGTTGGTATAACTTGTTTATTGCATTGTGAGCATCAGTATATATTAGAGACAAAGAAAACATGACTTCCAGGACAAAGAAAAAAAACCCTGGAGATTTAAAATTTGCTCAATATCAATCATGGAGAACCTATAAATTATCTGCTGGAATGCTTTCAGCTCAAAAGCTTGGCTTCTACAATTACAGAACACTGAAGAATATAAGATGTTCTGGATCCCAAAAGCCACATACCTAAGGTTAAACTGTAAAAGACCTGAAAAGACGTTAGGTAAAATTTATAAACTTGTCTTCTTCTGAGACAGATTGATCTTATCTCCAAGACTCAGGGCCATTCCCTGTAAGGAAAAGAAAGACAACAATCATGACACAAATACTTCACTTGAAAATAACTTTATCTCATCTACATTAAAATGGAAGTTCCATATATAGAAATCTATGAGGTCAGTGGCATGGAAATTTCTAGCTGTTCACTTCTTTGTACATGTCATAGTGCTCACTTCCTCAGCTCTAGGTAAAGGTTAGGTCTACATATATTATTGAGACAATGAAACTTAATTGAGCTGGCAACTGTTACTGTGTTATCAACATGAAAAACAGAAGCCTTTTGACCTCCCACCATTTGAAAGAGGACTGCCAGGGGAGAAATTAAAACTGCCCATCCAGTTACTGAAATTCAACTGGCTGAAAGTCCCAGTGCTGATACCAGCACACTCAGTGCACCACAGCTACAGAAAATAATTTAATTACAGAGCCAGATTAGTATTTCATAGAAACTGAGGAACTCTCAAAAGAAACTGCATGAATTAATCCACATATTCAATAGCACAATGATTTCAAGAGGAAACCATGCTGGCATATGTAATTGAATGCAATCTTATGTAAAAATGGTATTGTAACACACCAGAAACTTTAATTTAAACCAGTCCAAAATCTTTATAGTGACATCACATAAACTGTTTCTTTGAATGCGAAAATTCACAGGTACTCTATTGTATACTGTTTAAAATACTTCTACTGTACATTGGTTTTTTAACTTTATTTATTCAAAATCCCATTCTTTTTGGTTTTTTAGTTGGGAGGTAGAAATTCTAAAATCCAAAGCAGACTCATATACCTACAGAAAATACTCCTACCAAAAAAACTGGTGTGTGCCCTTATTGTTTTTAAAAAGAATCAGTGAACAGCAATTCCATGCATAAAATTTCCTTGTCGTGTGACACTGAAATGTGCGATTTGGTAGGAGAAACATCAGGCAGTCCTAGGCCATATTTGCTCTTTACTGAAAATCAAATCAAATATAACATCCCATTGGCAGCACTGCGGACAAAAGTGGGAAATCCTGGCACAGAGGCCTATTTTATGCTAACACACCAGGAGAAAAGGCTGCAAAAGGCCTGTACCTTTTGAAGAGTGCTCGGTCCCTTGCCGGGCAAACGCCGGACGGAGGAGTTACCTGACTCTTGGCGCGGATCCGGATGTGGCCCGTGACCGGCGCCTCCGGCCCCAGGTGAATCGGCTTCTCGATGCTCACGTTGGCCAGGGCATCTTCTCCGAATATGGAACGGGCGTAAAGGTTGGCTGCCATAAAGCCACAGTAGCCTGAAAGTGCCTGGGGAAAGCACGTGGGAACTCTTAGAAGCCCTCAATTCTCTAAACACAGTTTAGCTCAGCCCAAGGTAACTGGGCAGTTATCAGCGGATCACGTCTAAACTTCTTTCTTCACGTGCAATGTTTTGTAACTTGTGGGAATTGTGCACTGGGAAACAGTGGTGGCCTTTCTCTAGAATTCATATTGGGAATCATGCAGCCTACAGAATTCACCCAGACAAGGCAGGATAATTTATTATGGTTTGTTTTAACCGACAGCAAAATGGCAAGCTAAAGAGCGACTATAATTAATTTGGCTACTATACATGTATTAGCTAATAGTTGTCATATATGCTATACCTTAACAGCAATTAGTTACTCTATGTATTTATTTTGCTTTATTAAAAAAAAAAAAAAGGCTGAACTGGCAAAAGAAAGGTAAATTTTGTCAGAGAAGGAAGAAATATGGAGCTACTAAAAAAACCCTTTATATAAACAGATGGTCCCATCAAGTCTATGCTACAGCTTAGCTACTATAAATTAAAATGGACATTCTGATTTTCCAGCCTGAGACAACAGAGAATTTTCGTAACATTCATCTGCTTTTACTCATTTCAGAGTAAGAACTTCGAGGTATATGTACTATTTCATATTGTAAGCAGGCATTTTAAGAATATTAACAACAAATGCTGAACAAATTAAATAACAAAGCAAAGGAACTAAAAAAGGTGTCTAAAAATACCCAAGAAATAGCTCACCTTCTCTGGAGTCAGGCATTTCATATTGGTTGACTTCAGTATGTGCTGTAAGTATTCATTTAAATCAATGATATTTGTATTCACTGTTACCTTCAAGAAGGAAAAAACAAAGGCAATTACTTTGTTAGCACCTCAGGTATTTCTGAAATCTCTTCTTCAAGGCTCTATAAAGAAGATAATTTCTGCATTCCTCCTTGATGAACAGCACACTTAGCTGGATGCACTTCCCACTATGTGGTGGCATCATAGGAAGTCTTCCCCTGCTGCCATCCACTTGTTAAAGATGAAGAATTTCATGCTATTACCATGGTTTCTAAAATCTATTGGGTGAATAAGATACTCTGTTGAACATCCAGATTCTCTACAGTACACAGTGGACTTCTTGTCTGAATAGTTTACACACTGCCAGAACAAGAAAAAGAGATACCTAGTCCAAAGTTTGCTTTTGACCAGTGATAAAAGATGACTTTCATCTTCCCCTTCTTAGCAACAAAGCTCTCTGGACTGCCTTGGCTTTATCATACTGCTTATTATAGGCCTTGCTCAAATTGGTTTTTAACATATCTCTTAGAAGGGGTTCACAAACTGCTAAGGCTTCATAAATCATGTATTACAATTTATTGTGCACAAGTTTCACCCAAGATGTTTAAATCTAGTCTCAAGAGCACACCTATGTACCAAACAAGGCTACAGTTCATGTTAAGTATCTCCCATTCTGGTCTAATGTTTCTGTTCTATTCTTACTTTATATTATCTCCCTTAAACCCTATCTTTAGGTTTGGGCACCCTCAATTACAATGACGTGTACCCACTGCCTGGTTGGTCTTACACAGCACCCAGAACTATATGCTACACCTCTACTGCAAAGTGGCAGAGGGAAAGAAAGATGTTCCTGTGTCCCTGGCAGGGGTCTGGACTAAATAACCTTTAAAAGGTCCCCTGCAACCCACAAGACAATGTGATTCAGTACTAGAGAGGCTGAGCAGCATGAGTAATTCTGCAGCCTCAGCATAAGCTTACCCTTGTTGCCATCTCACCTTTGAGCCAAAACACACAGCAATCACCAGTCAGCTTGGACAGCTTCCATATAGGAGGTAAAGCTTGATGCACACAACCTCTTTTGCAAGCCAAAAACCTAAGTTATTGCACTGCTAAGCTTGTGAAACTGATAAGATAGCTGTAAGAGAATAAGCTACTTGAGGCAAACATCCAATGAGGATGTTGAATGAGGTTCATATGGCAATAGATTATGTTGCTGTAGTCAACAAAATAACATGCAAAAAACAAAACTAACTTTGTTTTCCCACTCAAATTCTGCCCACATCTGTCTGAACTCAGCATCTGTACAAGAAGCAGGCTGGATGTAATCCATGATATCGATGTGAATATCACTGAGAACCACACAGTTTCTATCACTGGCTGCTCCAGAGACATCATACACTGCAAGAGAAAACACAAAACCACCTGAATGTTCCAAAAAGTGAATTTGCACTTAATAAGGGTGCTCAGTTACCACCTGCCAGTTAACAACAGTCAACCTTTGCTCAATCTCATGCTGACAATCATTCTAAAGTTGGCACGTTCTATGATAGTTTTAAGTAATGGTGATATAGGTTTTTGTTTTAAATCATCACAAAATATTCTTCCATTGCAATTTAATTTCTTCTCCCAACATGAAGGGTTTTCCTTACTTTTGAGCTCATGAAGCAGTTAAAAACACAACATGTTAATTTTGCACACTGAATTGTTTACTTACCAACGTTACCAAAAATGATTCCATTTTCTGTTGAAGCGACTTTGACATTAGCTTTAATGTTTGCAAAATCATGAGGAGCAAGTGTCAGAGGAGATGGTTTTTCCACAAGTTTCAAGTCACCTGTGTAAAGAAATTGACAGATGGGGATCAGGGAACATTAGCAGTACATAATGAGCTTAGTTTTTGGAACAACGCCTTTTTATTTTCTTGTCATTCAATTTTTTTATCTACAGAGCTGCACTAAACACCACCATAAAGATATTAGTTGACTTGGAATTGGTTGGTTGTTCTTTTTTTTATAGTTTTCTAATTGCAAGATAAATTACATTACACACAAATTTCAGTTAAAATATTGCTGTGTTCACCCAAACCCCACTGAAAACAAATGCAAATACTGAATTAAATGGGCTTTGGATCGAGTTTAGTATGAATTATTTAACAAGGAAATAGTTAATTCTACCTTGTGTTTTAATCACTGACAACATCCTAAGACCTAACCCTATAGTCAAGTGCCTCAAACCCAAAGTACAAGGTTCAGCACTACAGGCACTAAGCTATTTATAAACAGGTCAAAGTATCCCCTTGATTCTGAATATAATTGCTCCAAGGAAACACTAAGGGATGCATTTTCACTAATCCTTTAGCAAGCAATTGGAAAGACTCCTTAGTTCTATTAAACTGCAATTTGAGAACCCAGCATGAATAGCATGAGCTCTACACAAGGGAGTGATGCCTCAAGTCAGCTTTTGCTGCAGATCAGATGGGAAATACAGAATTCCACTTTACTGAGCTGACAAATAGAAATATACAACCGATTAAATAATGCATCCATTTGATTTATTTCCATCATTAGTCGGATCAAATTATTTACAACACTTTAGGAGAAAGGTTATGGCTCTCCAGTCATATTTACAATAATTCAAAGTACATAACATGAGTTCTCCTAGCATAGTGTAAATGTATTTCAGCTCCTGACTGTCAAAGCAGAGGACAACTAATAAGAAACTGGTTACTGTTCTTGGATTATCTGCTCCAATGATTCCTCTAAAGAAGTTAATGAAGCCTCAGTATTGTCCAAGCAAGGCTCTGGTACAGCTGTTGGTACAGGGAATGGTTTCAGCTGAGTAAATGCAGTATTTAAGTACTTCAGACTGAATGCAAAAACAACCTAAGGCAGATGGCTTTCTGCTCCATACCAGTTGGGATTTTGACCTATTTTTATCTTCCTGCCTGTGGTAGCAGCACAACAGAAAATAAGTACATCAAAAAACCTGTCTATATTTCACGAAAAAAGGAGAAGGGGAAATGGAACACCATGTTTTTAGTGATAAAATCTGACTATGGTTTGTATTATCAGATAGCATTGTCAATGTCAATACATACAAAACTTCCACCAAATATAAAAAAAAGTATATTTTTAAAGGCCTTCAAAAACATACATTCAAAATGGTGACTAAGTGGCATCACTTTGTAAGTGTTTCAGGAACTCCTTACAGCCCCATGCCCAGAGCCTGCTTTGTGTGCAGCAGTCCAGCCCTCCTTACCCAGCGTGGCCAGCTCCAGGGTGCAGTTCTGCAGGGTGTCACTGGTCTGGTTGACCACGAGCACATCCAGCACAATGTCGTACTGATTGACGTGGACATAGGCTTCTGCATACACAGGGTCTGAGAAACCTGTCAGCTGAGTAACCTGTGACACAAGTCAAGGCATTTGCCTTCTCAGAAACCACTTTCAAACACAGAAGCATGTCAAACAATGACAAAAATTAAGAATAAAGTAATAAAGTACAATTAAATCCGTTCTTCTTTAATATGAGCCTCCAAAACAAGTAGTTTCCTTTCATTTCCTCCTGAATACACACTGCAATTATAAACCCTTTCCAAATGAAATGTATTCTGAACTGCTAAGTTCCTAAAATATGAACTGGAATGCCATTTATTCTTAAGATGATCAGCAGGACAAAGAAATACTGACTTAAAATGAAAAGGTAATTTTTAACATCAAAAAGAATTTATCCAGTCTTTAAAAGTCTGGAGGTTTAACTCTTGAATTAATCGAGTGATTTCTTCCTTTAAACCTCCTCAGCAGATTCTGGTAATCGGCACAAAAAAAGGCACAAAGAGTGAAATTAAGGATGCATTGCAGTTGGCAATAGGATACAGCAGCCAAAGAAAGGGGTTCTTAATCACTTCTGGCATCCTTGCTCCCTTCCCTGTAAACTTTATTGGGATCTTCAAGCCAGCAAACCCTAATTTCTCCACATTCCACCAGCTCAGCACTCTCCAAACCTCCTCCTTCTTCCCCTACCCATTTGAGAAGGTAACAGCTCCAAGCACAAGTGCTTTTCTGTTTCTCCTGATCCCAGCTAGGACACAGCCGGGTCTTCCCAACCAACCAGCATAGTCTGGTTCATCAGCTCCAGTCTGCAATTCCTAAAGTGATCCCATGTACATAATTAAAGCACTATTTCCCACTACCTTATTAAGTTTGGAAGCAAGAGGATCAGCAGCCTCTTTCCTCTGTGTGTTTCCCATTGCTGCAAGAAGGCTAAGCTGGAACTGGTCTTCTTTTGAGCTCATTTCATTTTTAGCAGTAAGCTGCATGAAGGAAATGGGATCATCTGGCTGAATTATCACATTCCTCTTCTCAGATTCTTTCTGCAGGAAGAGAATAATTCAAGAATTCACAGCGAATTCCATTCCTTAGCATAGCAAAACAGTCAAATAACAGCTGACCTACACAAAGTCAAATGGTGACATTTCTGGGACCAGCTTGGATGTGCACATCTGTAAAAACTCCAAGTGTTTATGGTTACACACTTATAACAGCTCACCTTCTGGGAAAGTTTCTCCTCTTCTAGCTTGGCTGACAGCATGTGAGAGAGGGACTGCCTGCATTCCTTGTTGAAAATGTCATTCATGAGAGGAGAACATTCTGACAACACTTTCAGACACAACGAAATACGATCCACATCATCATCTGTAATTGGCTTCTTGGGAAGAGAAGACTTTCCCAAGTGGAGAATAGTGGCCATCAGCAGCATAGCTTCAGCATTAAAGGACTGAGGAGGACAAAGAAAAGAGAATGGAACAAAGTTATTGATTTTCCACAGCTTTAAAAAAATGTTGACTTCTGACTTTTCTAAAAAAGGTGCATATTAATCAAATCATAACATCTCTGAACAGATTACTTAGTTTTATAGTACTTGTTATCTGAAACCAAGAAGAATGATTTAGAGACTGTCTAGACAGCGTGGCTGGAAAGCAGCAGGTCCTGTTTGTGATCCAAACTATTATTATTATCCAATCACATAAGTGACACTTCACTTTTGGACTTAACTCATCCTGCATCTGTTTAAAAGAAAAGAGGCAACAAGCAGCTCTTCCTTGAACATGAAAACACAAGAGATGACTCACATTTTGTTTCTTCTTTTCCTGAACTAGGGACACATAACGTAAAGCAATCTTGGTTAAAGTTGTAGCAAGGGAAGCTGCAACAAAGAAATCTCCATCCAGCAGGAATCCTCGTAAGGGAGGTCTGCAAAGACAAATGATCCTCAAAAAACAACTTCTGGATGACACTCCCCAGCCTACTTTTCTTGACACCTTAACTTTCATACTGTACAGGCAAAACAAGCTTGAAAAACACCTCACAAGGTTGGGGTTTTTTCCTTTCTCAAAGTAAGTTTCCAGATACAGAGATTTTCACAAGTCACATGGTCATTTCCACATGGACTAGGGAGAGAGTGGTGTAGTAGTGCAAGGTGATATCAAGGGAAGACAGAGTTTTAATCTAAAATATCTCTGTATCCAATTAAAATTATGAGAGAGCTTTACATATCAAAAAGGTCAACTACAATTTAGGATATTGTAATTAATAAAGTTCTTATTTATACAGTAAGCTTTGAATACAAATCCCAAGTAATTGGGCAACTTCCTATTAGATACTATTTAGTTGGAATAATACCCTAAAACAGGAAATTCCCACAACCACTGAACTCTGTATGAGAGATAACACCACTCAAATAAAAAAAGGTAAGAATTAACCAAGTCACTCCTGGCCAGGCATGCAATCACAAATACCTGTCTTCTTCCTTTTTGGCAGGTCGGGAACTGCTAAGAGCACTTTGTGTTGCATAAGTGCCCATCTCTGTCACTAATTTTTGGGCTGGACCCACAGACACCTCTTCTTCAGGTTTGAGCTCACCAGCTTCTTTCTTGATTTCAGATTCTACTATTGGGATCTAGAAATGAGCAGAAAGCAATTGTTGCAATTAAGATAAAAGATATGGTTTTGTTCTGCAGAAGGTTTTAATAAAAATTATCTGCAATACTGAAGTTTTTATAAGCAAAAGGTCACCTACAGTGCAACAGTTTGGGGAGAATTTGAGGAGATAAGCAGATGTCCAAACACATACAGAAGCTTCCTACACATGCAATAAAGCTCACTTTGATGAATTAGATTTTATCAGAGAAGTCTTTCTCTCAAAACAACTCAAAGTGCTTTTTCTTTGCTACTGGATATAATTAAATTATATATGAAAGCTGCCATAATTTTCTGAAATAAGGAGTTTCTCAACTCTTAAGAGATATCACTTACTCTCAGCTCAAGTATGCTACTTCAAAAAAGTGAGTAAAAACATGCAAACCCTGACTGCCTTTTATTTAAGATTTCCTGTGCACATGCCACTACACATCACAAGCCCTCAAAACACTGTTTTATCTTACTTGATCTTTCCAAAATACCTTTTTCTTAGAAAAACCACTGCATAATGGCAAGAAACCCCAGAAAGAGCCTTTAAACACAAAAGCCCCAAAGCGCACACACCTCTCCGAGTGATCTGCGAACCTCTGTCATTACACTCTGTATATCCTCTTTTGTGCTGCAATACTCTCCAAGGATCCATAATGCTCCTCGATAAATCCTAAAACAAAAACAGTAATTTAAATTATGATTTCATCATATACTCAAACTAGCATCAAGAAAAGTGATTTAGGGTCAGGTGGGAAAGGCCAGTCTTGACAAATTCAAAAGGACACAACTGACAAAAGCAGGTTAAATCAAAAGCAATTATCCTTTCAGCCTCAGTAAACTCATGCACAAGTGCATCAAATTAGATATATTCTCTGCTACAAATCTATTTCCATCTGTGTTAATCCTGACATACACAAAATTAAATTTCATTGTCACATAATGAAATACTCTACTGCATGTGAATAGTCAGCTCTAAATTCTCCATTTAACTGAGACAAACTAATTTTTCCATTATACAGGAGAAAATGAAAAAGAACAAGAATGAAGATTAGGAAAAGAATGGCAAAGCTTCAGAGGGTTCTTTTTTTCCCACTTAATGAGATTATAATGGAGATGGGATTCAGAGTTTTCTGTGCATTAGGAGAATGACAGAGCGCTCTTCTGATACAGGGAAGTTCTTATATGACTTAACCTTTACAGATCCACCAGCAAATAAAATTTTTAGAGCCCTGAAAGATACTAAAACAGCCTTGTAGTTTGTAAAGCTCAGTGTATGTTAGATTAGGTTTTTTAATAAATGTACAGTGTTTCTACAAGTGCAAATTCCTTAGGAAGTCTGTTTTTACAAATATATTTCTTTATGGTTGATCTTCATCAACAACTCTATTTCCTAGGAAGTGGAAATACAATTACCAATGGCATTATAGAAATTAAAATAGAATCTATATTCAATGTAACAAACACCAAATTAATCTCTTGTACAAGTAGGCAAGAAGGAAGCTGTACTTAAAAATCCTCTACCCCAAATACCTCAGCTTCAGTTATTCTTTGTGTGGGTCACGGGGATTTTGGTACATATTTAATGAAAACATGCATTCAATGCAAGTGAGCCACAGGTGCTCCAAAACCTGTTTCATATCATATTCTGGACTCACTTGACAGATTTAATAGCGTGAAAGACTTCGAGCATCTTCTCAACAATAAGAGGTCTGAGGTTATCAAACCTCTGGATGGCTTCCCGCACAAACTCCAGGACGTCAGCGGCTGCCGCTTCGTTGTTATCGCTAAGGAACTCCATCAGCTGCCACAGAAGGGTGAACATCAGCACAGCCAAGTTTGTACAATAACACTCCCCTTCTACACTCAGACAAATAAAACTCCTTATGTACCTCCCAGGAAACAAAACTGAAGTCAAACAGCTTTAAGTACATTCCAAACAAGTACCAAGTGATACAAATTATTGCACTTTAAAGGTCCTCTTCAGCTCATGTTCTTCAAAAACATTTAAATATAGTCTCAGAAGACAAATAATTATGGCATCACAAGTCCTATGTTTCTTTTTGAATTAAAAATATCATTGCTTTCTGTGAGGCCACTATTAGGAAGACCTGAGCTCCAGCAATTCTGCAGGTGTTGGGTAGAGGTACACCACGTTTACTGACAATATAATGAAACACTTGCATACCACTGGAATAACATTTGCAGCCATGTCCGGGAAGCGAACACTACAGGAATGCAATGTCCGGACAAGGAGCTGTCTGTACTTGTCTGTATCCTCATGCTCTGTCACATTATTAGTTTTAATCACTTCCTTCTTCAGAACAATCACAAGCTGCAGAAAAGATCAATTCAAATTTTTTAAAAAGTGACTTTTTCAAAAGAAAGGAAATAGTATAATGAATCCAAAGTACATGTAATTTACCTCCTCCACATTTCTTGAAGACACAAGATCCAGAGCCAGCTGAAGGGTTTTTTTGCGCACCTCCAGATCTGGGGTGCTCAACACTCTCAGGATGTCCATAACTAGGTCCTGAAACAATAGCAAACTAAGTACTCTGCTGTTTTAAATTACTTCCTTTTCATACAATTCTAATTTTCAGTCCTCAGTGATTTTCCAAGCCTTTCTAGATACATAATATATGATCTACTGACAAGCAAGGAACAGCCATGAGGACTTCTCAGTGTTCATTTAATACATTCGACATTTACATAGAAGTCTCCTGTGCAGCTACATCATTAAATCTTGCAACCATGACAGCACTTGCCACTGTTAATTCTTATGCACAAAATAAAAGCACCAAGTCATAAACATAAAAATGTCCATCCAATATGTTTTTACCAAAAACATACCAACAGAAAATTGAAACTTCAGAAGTACTTTTCTCTGTACATTGCAAAAACCTGGAAGCTTTGTTACTGAAGGCTTTTCTTTCCTAAGGCTTACAGGAAAAGACAGCTCACATACCTGCAGCACTCGTTCGTGGGAGGGATGCTCCTTTAACTCAATCAACCGATCCAAGACAATCAGTTTCACATTATTATCGCTTTCTTTAATAATCAAATCTATGTAGCATTGGGCAGCAGCCTAAAATGAAAAGGATCAAAACCCTTTTTTAAGTAACGAAGAGGAAAAACTGGAAAATTTCTGAAATTGAGAAAAGACTCCTTCTGTTTTACTATTAAAGCAGCTACTCAGAGCTGGCACAGAAATTAACCTGGTATACAGATTTCTACTATTTTTTGGTCCATCATAAATTGATTCTACCACCATGTTACAAAAATCATATAGGAACTTTCACAATGGCATCAATTTACAATACACAGACTTGATTTCAAACAAAGAAAGATGTAATAAAGATTATCTGACCTGCTTTGGGTCAGCTGTGAAATATGCAACAGGGCATGAACACCAACTTGAAAGAGTTGGCAGTGTTAGCCTATCTAGATATGGTTTTAATGACAGCTTCTATGTATAGTGTGTCTACTCAACAAAAATGAGTATGCCAAACCAAGAATGTTGGAATTCATATTCCCCCTGACCTTTGGAAACTACTGTTTACAATGCTGTAAATCTATGCATAACCTGTCTTTCAAACTTCCATACAAGTTCAAAATTTCTAAGTGATCTTAAATAACCAGCTGTACAAATATAAAACTAAGAATGCTAGGTCAATCAGTAATCAACATCTATCTTCATTGCTTTATGCTTCTACCCTGGTCTGAAATGAGTCATATTCATGAGTAAAAAATTTCATCCAATCTCTGAAATCTTCAGCTGTAGTCTGCTTTGCTAACTGGGCCAGGTAAATTGCAAGCTGGTCCAACCCTCTGCACAGCATGCAAGCCTGACCCCTACCAAAGTGCCATGAAGTCCACTAGCTCCAGGTCTGCTCAGTCATTTTTTGTGACCAGTTCTAAGAGATGCTTTGAGACAGTGTTTCACAGGAGAAGTGCTGCACAGCCCACATTACTAAGCCTTCACTCCTTCGAAGTATCAACGTGCAGCACACAGCGTTCATTTCAGTGCACCAGAAGCTATGGAAGAGCTGAAAACATCACTGATACCTTGATTGCTGTGGGTGCACTGGAGAGTGTAACCAGAGTACCTGCAGCCTCATACTTCACTGCAGGACTCGAGGACTGCAGCAGGTTGTAGATGCAGCGGATGAACCGAGCTCTCTCCGATGGATTCGCGTGACACACCTCGATAAAAGAACGATCCACAGTTGGCACATAAAGAAAGAAGCAATCCTACACCTTACCTGCTCCACTGTCTTACAGAGAGGAGAACGTTAACCAGAAGGGGACAACCTCTTCTGGTGACAGGAAGTGTCATTCACAGCTGTAAAAATCTAATTACAGAAGCTTTTCAAAGGCTGTTCTTGTCAATTCTGTGCAATGCTACAGGGCCTTAATATCTCCCATCAAAAGGAAGGGTAGAGCCTCCACCAGCTTCTGTAAGAGATGCTCTGCTCATGCCCATGAAGACCAGTCTAATAATACAGTCTCAGAACAGCAAATCAGGTGAGACTTACTGCTCTGTACTGTGCACACTTGAGCTCTTTATCATTTCGAGAGACAGACCTTATTCAGCTGTATCAAGCAATGACATATTCCTGACATGGACAAAAAGCCATCTAAATCCCTTTTCCAGCAACACTCTATTCCTTTTAAAAAAACAGTCTAATATAATTCTGTAAATCAGCATGTGCATTTATTCTAAATGTGCCACAGCATTTCCTTTTTACCTTGTAAATTAGTTCAACAATAACCAACTGCAGTATGTCACCAAAGGTCTGCACTTGGTCAATACAGGTACTCAAATAATCCAAAGCTCGATCCTACACAAAGAGAGAGAAATTATGTTGCATTACTCAGAGTTTGTCACTCAGTTGAATTTCAAATCAAAACACCTTTGAAAAATCAAAATACAAAACAGCCATTATGCAATGCTTCAACAATTTAGGAGAACACTGTAGAACCTGAAGAGCAAAATAATCCATCCTGTCTATAGAGGGCAAAAGGAGAGACAAACCAATGGTAATTAGGCACAAAAGGCAATTGCCTGTAGAGCAAGTAATCCAAAACACTTAACAGGAACTGCCATTTCTTTCTCATGCACCTATGAAAGCTTTAGAACAGTAGACAACAAGGGCACTTCTCAGTGTGGTTATACTCACAGTTTTCAGCACCAGCATATGCCTACACCAAGTACAGTAGTTCTTCTTTAAAACAAAAAGAGCACTAAAGACCTACATTATCAGTACCAAATACCCCACAAAAGAATTAACACTATTATACATGGGTTTTTTTATGAATACAAGTAGTTTATACTAACAACAAACTACTGGCTAGTTACCCGGCATATTTACAATTATTAAACCAAATGACTTGGAGGGCAGGCATCCTTACCTGATCTGCATGAATTAGCATCATAAACGCATTTCTTTTGCAGCTGGCATCTTTCTCATTCACCAAGAAATCATGGATCAATTCAGGAGCATCAGGTATAAGATGCTCAAAGTTCCTTTAGAAGACAAAATTGTAATTAGAAGAACTACCGGCAAGGAGTGGAATGCAAGGATGCCCATGAGATAGCGGAGAGAAGGCAAGCAAACACAAAAATCCCGAAGACAACAGCAGGGACTGACAAATATCCACACGAGCTCCCAGCCGGCGCAGGCAGTGCTGCCCTCGTGCCAGCGGGACTGCGGGGCGCTGCAGCCCTTACCTGTAGATGGTGTAAATGGCCAGGACGGCGTTCCGGCGCACGTAGCTGTGCCGGTGCTCCAGGCACGCGCGGATGGCCGGCATCAAGGGCTCCAGCAGCTCCGCCTCCTTCAGCTTGCACAGGAAGCGCAGCGTGGAGCCTCGGATGAACTCGTTGGGGTGCTGCAGATCCTGAAGGCAACAAGAAACATACTTGAAGTGCCAGGCTCTCCAGGTGAATGCACTTCTGCCACATTCAGCTTTCCCACGGTACCAGTTCCCAACATCCCCAACAACACCTCACTGTCTTCTCTTGAAATGCTTTCCTAAAGCACTGCTGCCCCACCATATTTAAAAACATGTATTTCTGGGCAGAAAAACTTACAAAATGGGCTTTTTTTCTGGATTGTATTTGATTTTGTATTGAGCTGTGAAGGCTCAGCCTGTGGGCATTCCTGCACATCAGTTACTAACTTCTTGTATGTATTAGCTCATCTATTTCCAGCCCAGTCCCAAAGCTGGAGGCCCTTAATATCTTTATGAAGGAGTCAAATATACCACAATAGTGTGTCCTTTTATGACCCATGGCTTGTCCCAAGACAGACTGAAGATGACAATTAAGTTACCCCTCACCCTTAAATGTTCACTGGCATGGAAACAAAGAGCACTAAATTTTTGTTAAGTTCCAGCAGTAAAAGAACATAAAACTCCCTGGTAGTAGGTCCACTGCCTATCTGCAGTCACCCAGCTCTGAAGCATTGACACACAACTGATAGGAGGGAAATGCTGAGCATAAACCATCTCTGTATTTGTAAAATGACAAAGAATGATACCCTTTCTGTAAAGCTCCAGCACAGGAACACAACCAGTGAAATAAAAAAGAGGCTACCTTTCTGTATGCATCACACACGAGGATCATTTCCTGCAGGAGCCTGCCATCTGGAGTGGTCTTTGGCACAATCTCCCAAAAGACAAGCAGCAGCTTCTTGATAGTATGGTCTTGGAGAGGCAGCACAAAACGTATGATGGTCATCAGGAGCCCAGGCAGCTTCTCACCATTCAGAATCATAATGATTACTTTCTTCAAGGCCTCTGTCTTCAACTTGACATCTCCTTTTTCTAGAGGAGGAGGAAATGAAGTGAGGAAGGCTGACATGTCACAGTTACTTTAACATGAATGTTGATCCTCAGTGTCAGAAGACACAAACCCCTCTGAAGGAGTGAAATGGAGCCTGTCAATAAAATCCATGCCTTTACTTCTATTACAGGATAAAGAGGAAGCAAGAGTTATTTTAAAATAAGCATGAAATTCAGACTTAGTCTGAGATCAACATATTGGAATTCAAAGAGTTCAAATTCCAAGGCTGTTTTAATGCTTAAATCCATACCAGGATGCTACAATGTGCTCTGATATCACACATATATAACAGACTAACATTACTGTTTTGGCCAGCACATTCCACAGTGCATTGAACAAGAGACAACACAATTTGTTGCTTATTCCAAAAAACCTGAAATCTGTCTTAGCCCCAACAGGTATTACTTAAAACTCTCAAAAGAAAATTCAGATTTTGCACAGACTGTGGAGAACACCAAAGCACATAAAATAATATCATGGAGTTTCTCAAAACACAGCAAACAGAGGAACTTACAGCTTTCAAAACTCAACAGAAAATAAGTATCAAACTGACTTGTTTTAAAATGTAAACAATATCCTAGGAAAGGCACAATGAGAGAATAACTCAGGTGAGGTGGAGTATCCTTCAATGGCTGTCAATACTTGCCTAGGTCGTTTTTCAAGCTGATTTCGGAAGGTGGCTCTGAGTCCATGGGAACGTTGATTAACGTGTAACACACGTTCTCTGCTGCAGTCATGGCTCTTGGTTACAGGAGCTCTCGCAAGGGGAGAATTATTTTCACACAAATTCACACAAACCTAAAAACCAAGCAAACAAAGCCACCCCAACGTTAACAGACTTTATTAACAAACCCAAACACACGATCACAACTGACTTAATGGCTTGGAGAGATTGCTGGGTTTCCCAGGAAGCTACAGGCAAAACCCTTCTTGCTTTGCTGCTACCCTAAAATATTCCTGTGAGCACCACAAAGATGAAGGGCCCAACATTTTTCAGAGACCATAAAAAAAGAACAAAATCTTTCCAATACTTTGGGCACAGTAAGGAATAACAGAAGTGTACAGGGCACCTGACTGAAGCCAAATGGCTGCAGCAGCTTCTCCCTCTTGGAGTCATTCCCTGATTCCAGCTGTATATTCCCACTACCTTCCCTGCACTCCTGTGCCCCTCCAGGTGAATGACCCAAGCTGCAAAATCTTCATAGAAAAAATTAAAAAATGAGGGATGAAGTTCATGACTTGATCAACAAGTTGGAAGATTTGAAGATGAGCACAAGATCGAACAGAGCAGAAACCAAGGATGGGAGAAGAGACAATGTGATAGAGAGAGAAGCATTTTACCTGCCAGGGATCATCAGATCAGCTCAACTCTACTGTCTCCACTAGACACTAATGAGGAAACCAGTCTTTTTATGGTGAAAAAGAACAAGAAGGCTGCAGATCTATCAAAGCTGCTGTGTGCCTGGCAGTCCAGGTAATGAAATTTGCAATTAAGCTCAATTCTCATTCTCATCTTTGTTTTCTCCTTATATAATAGATACCTAGGATCAAGTCAACCTTTTTGTTGTATCAATCCTCATTCTCAAGTTTGTTTATTCTTTATATAACAGACATCTAGGATCAAATCAACCTTTTTATTCTACTTCTTAAGTAATGAAAAATGTTCAAGCTTGAGCTTGCTTGGCTAATGCTGTGATACTACACTGACAAGCACAGCAAAGAAACCTGTTACTGTTTATTACATGAGCAATTTTGTACTTTCTACAGAAACTGTGTCAAAACAAATTAGCTTTCATTGATATTAATTGTCTGGAAGTCTTAGGCTCCTTTTTCTCATCAAATGAGCACGCAGAGAACCTCACCCTGAGCAGGGAGCACGGAGTTCTGCTAAGCTGGGCTGCTGCCTCTTTCCACACAAGAAAACCTCAATCAGCACCAGGACAACTACCCCCCAAAACTAATTGCAATGCAAACATTCAAAGAAACACTCCTCTTTCCGTTATGAATTCTGTATTTTGAGGACTAGATCACTCAAGCTTGTTTCTTATGAATATCTACACAAACCACTCGTTCAAGAAACGTGGACTGGATGTGGCTCTTAGTGCCATGCTCTAGCTGACAACGTGGTGATCAGTCCAAGGTTGGATTCAATGATCTCACAGGTCTTTCCCAACTGTTTCCTTGCCTCAGCAGCAGTTTTGCTTACTTTTCCCATGCTGTTACCCAGCCCTCGTGCCTCACCGACAGCAAGCCAGCACCTGCAGCCAGCACCTGCACCCACAAGAACGACTCCCACAGACCATAAAGCAGAGCCTTGGAAAGCAGAGTAGGTATCTTTACTCACACAAAGACCTCAGCTGCAGAAATTTCCAAAATCCCAGTCAAACGTGCCTCTGAAGTGTGATAAATGGGTGCACTTTGGGCTCTGAAAAGCAGCAACGAAAAACAACTCTCCTAAAACACAGAGCCGGGAGATTTGGCAGGGGGAAGCACCACCCAGTTTTCCTCCTTGCAAGGCACCAAGACTTGAAATCACTTAGATTTCTGAGAGTCCACACGGACACAGATGTAGGTGCCGTTTCAACTCTCCAGCAATAATATTTCTGTCACCTGTGGTGAGCGACAGAATGGTTTGGGTTGGAAGGGACCTTAAAGATGAATTCATTCCAAGCCCCTGCCCTGGGCAGGGACACCTTTCACCAGGCCAGGCTGCTCAGAGCTCCATCCAACCTGGCCGTGAGCACTGCCAGGGAAGGGGCAGCCACAGCTTCTCTGGGCAACCTGTGCTAAAGCCTCGGCACCCAAGGAAATCCAAAGTTACAGAGTTTATAGAGCCAGGAAGACAAAACGCCACGCCTGCTCGCCACCTCCATCCCTGGGGAGCCTCAGGAACGGGGGCACCTAATGAACCAAACCCGAGACTGCACCGCTTTACTGATGCACAGCTACAATGCAGGGTGTTAAAAATGCCTCCTAAAAAATCCCGACAAGTTTAGAGCCAGCTGAGGGGCATTTCTCCCTCAGCGTCCCCGTCCCTACTTCCAGCCCAAGCCCGGGCGCTTTAAGCCACGAGGCAACATTCCCCTCCGCGCCCCCGCCACTGCCCGAGCGAACCCCGAGACCGCGCAGC
>VZRX01005424.1:96492-129243 GCA_013398075.1 Notiomystis cincta | reverse complement strand
AGAAAATAAATAAGAAAATAAATAAGTGTGTGGGGAAAAAGAAAGGTAATTGGGGGAAATTAGTAAGGAAGTGGTAAATAGATTACGGGGAATGAATAAAGAAGAGGGAACATAAATAAGTAAGAGGAAAACAAAGGGAGGGAAAAGAAGGGGAGAGAAAAAAACAATGGGAGGTGGAAAAGCAAGGAGGGGGAAACAAGGGGAAGGAAAGGAGGGAAAAACACCAACGGGAAAAATAAATAATTAAGGAGAAAACATAAATAATGGTGATAAGTAATTAAGGGGAAAAATGGAAATTAGTTAGGGGGGAATAAAGGGGGAAATAAATAAATAAGGGAGGAAATAAATAGAAAAATAACAGGGAAAAGTTAGAATAAAAATAAATTTTTAGGAAAAAGAAAAGCAGCTTTGTGTAGCGCTTAAAAACCAAATAGGCAGGCCTGACATTACTGTTTTGCTATTTTCATGACTGCACTATTTGTATGAATTCAAGACAGAATTTAAAGCCTGTTCAAAACAGCACCATGGTTTACTAGCTTTTATTAATTTATTAATATTTATTAATTAAACAAGCTGCAAGGTTTAAGCCTTTAAGTACAGTGAGCAGGCTATTGGGTCCCTATGTGGTTCCACCCCAGAAGGTTTTTTCTTGTCATTTTTAATGCAATCATAAGACAGAATAATTATATTAGAATGATCCAACATAGCAAATGAAAAAGACTGAACTAATTTTGCTTAAAATAGAGCATGGCAGCCAGAAAGAACCAATTCACTGGGCTTCCCTGGCAGATGACCCTGAGGACACCACTGTTAGTCCCAAATTTGGTGGCATTCAGCCTAAATCCAAAGAGCACGAGGCACAGGACAAGCTGAAGGGACAAAGCCCTGGAGCACTGTTTGTTCAGCAGCAGTGCAGACTCCACAGCTGAGCTCAGGAGACCTGTAAGGGGAGCTTCTGGTGCTGCTGTGTTACTCCAGTGCAGCCCTCAGCGAGCTGAAAGAAGGCCCAAGGCGGCTCCTGGCTCTCAAGAAACACTGGCACAGCTCTGAACGAGCTGGGGTTGACCCAATCCCCCCAGAAAACAATGCAAGCTGCTTGTCAGCTTCACACTTCTTCAGTCTCCCCACCACAGATGTCTTTTCAGTTGGGCCACGCTGACACAAGGAAATGCTGTATCCTGTTTGTTCCACCACTCTTCTATGGTTTCACGGGCATTTTAAGGTCCTCTCGGCTCAACAGTTTCCAAGAGTGCTACATTTCTGTACAGACAACACTCACTCTGACAAATGGCCAAACACACAGTGGCACCTTGATATCACACAAGTATTTGTGAATAGCTGTTTTTTCAAACTGAAAAAAACAAACTCACAGCAGAGTCCAAGAAAGTGATTTATTTCCACTTGTCCTTATGAGTTAAAGACAGTATCTTTTCTTTAAAAAACAGTATCATGTACTATTTAGAAAATGATTACACCTTTCTTGTCCAAGCAGTTACACCCAGTTATGTCCTCCTGTCTATCTTTTAAGGATAGGTGGGTTGGTTTCTTTCTTTACGAGCAATCCTCAGAATGTAGCGTCAGAAACGTGTAGAGGGGAGGATAAAGTTACCAGCAAATGGATAAATGTTCCTGGATAATGATACACGAACATAGGAGTTCCTCCACCAACTAATGCTCCATAGGCTCCTCTGCCTTTTCCACGGTTTCTTCAACAGGCGCAACCGGCTTAGAAAGAGGGAAAACAAACATTTTAGGAAGGCAGAAGACCACATTTGACAAATCAGCTTTATCCCCACTGGAGCACCACGAGTGGTAAATGCAGCTCATGTCAGCCAACAGCCACAAATTGCTGTTATGCAAATGAAGCACAAGCAGGACACAGTTGGTAATTAGGAGAGTACAGAGGCGTCTTGCAAAGGGCATGAGAAACACATGCAGCCTCTGCTGTGAAACAGTGAGAACTTGTACTTGATCTGACATGAGGAAAGAAGATGACATAGAAACAGCCTGGCATAAAGTCAGCATAAATTGATTTAATAATTCAAGATTATACAGTGTTCATATAGTACTGTGTATTTTAAACATGGCCTCTTTAAAACTCTACTACGGTAGTGGAGTTAAATTTATTTTAAACATAATAGATCATATCTAATTATTGTCTTTCAACTAAGCCTGTTTATTCATCTCTGAGCCACTCACCTTTCTCTGTGGTCTCTCCTCGAGACCTTCTAGGAATGGTGCTACGTCATCATCATCATAGATGGTAAACTCCATGTCTTTGCCCACGATTCCAATTGAGACATTCTGTCAAGCAAAGAGTTGGAAGCAGTAAGAAGCATTTTCTGCAATTAACTGTGGCTTTACAGCTTTCACTTACAAAAGTTATCATGCTTCAAAGGCTTCTGAGTAAAGCCATTCCAGAGTTTCAATTTCTTTTGTTTGCTTTTTAATAACACATACAATTGCTCAAAACCACCTATTTTAATCTTATTTTACATTTTCATTATTTTAAGAGTTCTAAAAAACACAGTGAGCTAAGAATAAAAAAAATGAGAAATGGTAGATCAGCCACAACCAGGACACCAACCAGTGGGTACCCTTATAGTTTTCAACAGTTCCCGAATTCACTGTCAAAAGTTTGTGCAGCTTTGTGATGCTTTATAATCTATGAACTGTTGGTGCACTGCCTTCACTCACCTCCCAGGTGAATTCCTGACTGTGCTTATAATGCAAGTCTGTGATCCTACAGCTGCATGGAATCTATCTTAAACACTGCTCAAAGCTTCAAATGGAGTGAAGCCACAAGGGAAACAATGCCTTATTTAGTGAAAGCATCATTTTGTAAAGAAACTTCAATCTGAGATGAACATGGAACAGCAGATAAACTGGTGACATGAAATGAAGAAGATACCATCTACCAGTATTCAGCTTCCAAGCTTCAGTGCCGGCCACACCTCACAAGAAATTTGTCACAGTAAATCCAAGTAACAATGGCAATCAAGTTCCTTCAGGAAACCTATTCCTTACCTTGGTGGTCAGATCCTGTTCAGCAGGAAGAGTCTCTCTCAGGGCTCGCAGTCCATGTTTAACTAGCTCGTTTAGGTTACCTTAAAATGGAATCAGAAAGACATGTTTGAGGAACAACAGGGTCTTCCTCTAGACACTCATTCCCCTTCTTCCTATTCCTAGTTGAAAACTACAAAATCAGGTTGGTTAACTTGACTCCCACAGCTCCTCTCCTTTCCAAGCTGAGTTGGTTATAAAAGTTTTCCTTGAGAAACCAGCCTTCCCCTCTATTTGAGGTTCAAGTGCATCTGGTTTTGACACCTGCCTTGCCTTCAGTGATATTCAAGGTTTTTTCCCCCCAAGCAGGTATTCAGTAGGTTCCTCATCATCATTCCATACAAAAATAAATGCACCACTTTAAATGCAGCACCTAAATACTTGCCCAGACCCTGTTCTACTATGGAAACATTTACACTTTCCCTGGGTTAAAAAGGGCAGAGGCTTTTTTCACAGCTTTTCTGAGCACAGATTCCCTTTCCATTAGATGTAATAAACATCCACATGTTAAGACTTGGAAATCTCAACCATATTCTCTACAATCCGGTCTTCATGCAGATTTACAGTTATGCCAAACCTGGCTCCCAAAATTTATCTTCATCTCACTAAATGCAAAAGAATGGAGGGACAGCAGGTAATAAACTGGAGAATTGATGTAGGTAAAGAGGGTTCCACTACTCACAGTCAGTGAACTCAGTCATGTGCCTCTCCAAGTAAGTTCGTGCTGACTGTGAACGAGCACCAATGGACATTGCTTTGCAGTCAAAATAGTTTGCAGAGGGACAAGTCTGGAAGATGTGAGGACCCATATCCTACAAAGAGAGAAAAAAAACCCCACAGAATGTTAAACAAACTTATAAATTTATGCCAAGTTTGCTGCTGGAACATGACATTTTCTAAAAGAATTTTTCTTCATGGTACATCACACAAACTACATGTATGCACAGAAACAGATTTTATAATTGCTGATCACGTAAATCATCTTATGCAATTCCTTCAAAACAAAAACCTCAACCATCAGAAGAAAAAGAACAAACTCTTTCTTTACACTTTGTTCATTAAAATACAACTATTTAATGGACAGGATGGCTGGCACAAAGAAGTGTTTCTGTGTTCTACAAACTGCACTGTACTTATGTATGCTACCTACTTCATGGCTTGCAGCAGGTGTTTTGCACACATTCTGTCTTATCTAGAAAAAAGTAAAAACTTGCTGTAGACTAAACCATGCCATCCAAAATTTCAAGCAAAATCATAATTTCCTTCAACCATCCCCATGCCAACAATCTTGAGGGCAGAGATTCTCTGTGTGCTGCATTAAGCAAAATGTTGTTGCTAAACAAGCGAGAAAGGCCAGTAGTGATTTCCACATCCTTTTTTTTTTTATTGAAAGTCTTTAAAATAATAGTTTGTAAGCATCCAAAATCAACAGAGAAATATTTACAGAAACTAAACTCATTTTTGCACCTTAAAATACTCAGTAATTGTAGGTAGGATTAGCTATTAATTAACATTTCTGAGTTATGTTTTAGGGTAAAATACAGAAAATTATTTTCTTATTCAGAGAATTTTGGTGAGTCTGACTCGTCCATCTTTCCCTCTCAACATCTCTTTGCTGCAGAAAGTCTCCCTAGGCACATTTTCTTGTAGACCAGCAGCAGCCAGAGCAGCTTACTCACATCATAGCCTGCGATGAGCAGTCCTACTCCATAGGGCCTTCTGCCGTAGCGCTGAGTTGGAATCTGGGTTTCTTAAGAAAGCTAAGGAAACAATCTCAAAATTACATGATAATTACCCAAGAGCCTTCCTTAACCAAGCAGACATGGACCAAAATGCATCCTTATGGGATGTTCTCCAAAAGTATATACAAGCAGTGTGAACGAAGAAAAACTGTGCAATGAACTTCTTCAACTTAATATGACTTTGAAGCTGTGATAGATGAAAGCCATTTAAGGAAGGAGTAAAAAGCTATAAAAGTGTAACAAGTGTATTAAAAAAGGATACTGCTTCCAATTAGTGACACTAGGCGAGAAACCGGAAGAGGTCTATCAAACACAAATCTAGAATCCAAACACTCTTGACGCATGAAGTTGCTAGGGAGCAAAACCAGAAAACAAGTTTTTAAAAATCAAATCAATGCATAGATCAAAGACACAATGAGGTTTTGTCTTAAGGCTAGTCTGTTAAGGTAAGCATTTTGTTTTCAGCTCTGCTCATTAAGAAAAAGGGTCAAAGGCTTTTTTCCATGATTTCATTTCAACATGACCTATCATTGCTATTGAGAAAGTTGACCACAGGTTTGATAAAGTACTAAGGGTATTTCAGCCGTACAAATGCAAAGAAGGTAGAAGTTCACGCAGGCAACAGATGGATCCTCCGGAAAAATAGTAATGGTTAAATGGTAACAATTGCTTTGTAACACTGAAGCACTCAAAACTCAGTTCAGAAATCCTTCCTACCCCTTCCGATCAAACTCGCTACAAGAAACCCCCCGGAGCCCACACAAACAGCACTGCATGTGCTTAATAACCTTCTCAAACGTGGGTGCACAGAAGGAGCTGCCAGAGGGAAAGAACTGATGGAGTTTCTCAGACTGCTTGGAAACTCTATCACACTGAGGAAACCAGACAGGACTGTTTTACTTGTAACAAAACCAAAGAGCAAAATTTTGGGCCAAACAAATGAGATTTCTGCCAACTAGTTAAAAACCTGCCAGAATTTCATGCTGAGGTCTTTGGCATAATACAACAAAGCAGCAACTCAAGACTAATCCTTAGCCAAGCAGAAATGTCATTTGCAATAGTCTGAATGAACTTTCCCTCGTTATTGCAGCACTGTGTATGTCAACAACCAGGATACTCACCACAAGAGTCTTGCATCAGCAGTAAGTCCAGCAATTGAGATACCAATATGGTTGTCAACGTACAGGATTTTTTTCTGATGAGCTGCCAGCTCAGACTGTGCTCTCTGTGCATAAAAGGAGAAAGCTATGTGGCAAACTGAACAGTCTGCCAAGCACTGTGGAGAAATCTGCTAACATTTACAGCAAGAACTGACTATGTTCATGAAACAATTAAAAAAAATTGAATAATTGAATTTATAAACTTGCAACAGAAGACAAGAAAAACCTAATTCCATTTCAGTTCTCTCAGAACAAAAGAAAGAACTCAAGCTTTAGGAAAAGAAAAGAATAGATTTACTGCTTAATAACAAATGAAAAGAAAAAAAAAAGAAGAACACATCTTTTAAAGAAAAAAATTTTTCACTCATTTTCTTCACCATTTTGTAAAGATCTGCTTTGCATAGGTAGTAGAAACCTTTCAGTACTCAAGCAAAGGGAATCTGCCATTGCATTTTCATTCCATGTATGAGTACAGACTGCACAAAACTAATTCGCCAAACCAAAGCATTTCTACAAACATTATTGTGCCCACTGAGACCAGAGTTCAGAAGTTACCTTGAGAGCCACCAGGACAGCATGTGTTTTCGACTTCAGCCCCACAGTAGCTGAGCCCTGTTTCACAGCTTCCATGGCATATTCTATTTGATGAATTCGGCCCTGCAAAACCAAGTCGAAGGTCCTCAGTCACTCTCTACTTAATGCTCTAAATCAGTTCCCAATGGGTTGCATTTTCAGACCTTTGATTCCTCACCCCAACAGGGACAATTAGTGCAAAACAGGTTAAACCAGTACATCTCCTCAGTTATCTTCTGTGATGCCTCACCATTAACCCATGAAAATCTGGCCATCTCTGAGCCACCCACTATTGCACACAAAAGAACAGGAAAACTAGAAAGAAAGGCTGAATCCTCACGACATTATAAGAACCACAAGGCTTTTGTCACTGTCTTCAGAGAATCAGTGTTTGAGCCACTGTGACACAAAGACAGAACTCCCAGCTGAAGTGGGACACTCAACTTTGAGTTGGGTTTGCTGAAGAAATGAGTTTACGCAATTGTTGTGTCTCCCCAGCCATTCCCCAATAACTTCTGAACAAGTTATTGGCCAACTGCACTCCAGCCTGAAACAGGAGTAGAGGTCTCAAAGAAAATGAAGTCCCTACAAGTTCTGCAGAGGTGGCCAGGAGCTTTACTACCCATTTAAGAGAACCACTGAGGGTTTCCCATTCTCAGCACCCCAGCCCAGGTCAGCCAGGGCAGGCACTGCCACCCTGCGAGCACGGACACGACTGGTGGGAGCTGCATCCCACCAGCTGGGAAGCAGTGGAATGCAGCAGCTCTTACAGTCAATGTGCAAGGGATGAGCTACATCACCTTCCCACAGGCTGTTGAGCATTTCTGGCATAAGGTTCTTTATTTAAGTCTACTAAAATTCAACCTGATGTTGAATTTCATCCAGTTATAACTGGAATTTCAGTAACATAGGATATTTCCTGTCCAAGAGCAGCACTCAGTCACTGTGACCCATCCAGTGTGAATTTCTCAACTGTCAGGAATCACATGCAAGACTGTAAAAATGTGAAACCACTTAGTTTTTAAAGCTCCCATTTCCTTTTCTTTACTACCATATTCAAAAACATCTCCCACTAAAGTGCTCCTGTATTAACTGTGCCAAGAATTATTATGGAATCACATCACTGCCTCACCTACAAGAATGGGTGGAGTAGCAATTGTAGCACAGTACCAATTCTAAATGTCTTTTATTAGGAAAAAACCCCAACACTATTAATATTTTCAAGGCAATTTAAGAAAAGCATAGAAACTTCTACTCGATGATTTTTCAATGTCTACTAAAAGCCTCAAGAGAATATTACAGTTTTAAAAGTAACTTTTAAAGCAGCAGATAAGAAAAAAAATTAAAGTTTGTGATACAGAGTCTGCCAGAGAAACAGTCATTAAAAGGATGAAAATAGCTCAAAGACACCTACACCTATCATAGTATTGACTGAAAAAAAGGGGAAATATTCAAGGTAGTCTTCATAGAGATTGGAAAGAACATTCTGTTCAACTCTGTTGCACTGTATGGAAAAGGCATCTCATGCAACAGCACTACATGATGAAGAATTTCAGTAGCAATACAAACCCACAAACTAATGATACATTAGCTTTACACAAATACAATTTGTTACTTGCTTTTTAAATAAATCTCCAGTTTTGCTGAATATATGAGTCTTTTCCCAAGGCTATGGTTTCCTGTAAGTATCCTGTCTTCAAATATCCATAGTGAGAGAACAAGCAATATTAAATACCTCAGCTGATGGTGGCTTTTAAAATTCCAGAATATTTATTTTCAACACAATCTGTGTAAGTTTCAGAACACACAATGTATGTTTTCAGTAACAATACACAGTGGGAAACTGATTCACAGGTAATAACATTTCAAATTCAAATTCAAACCTCACTTGAACCTCCCAATTATAAGCTAAATAGTTCCTTTCCCATATTATTTGGACAAAAGAGAGAAAGACCTAGCAGTGGCCTAATATTGGGTAGATTGAAACTGTTTCATGCTTTGTGTACCTTACTTACCAACTTAATATAGGTCTGTAAATAGACCATAGAATCATGGAATGGTTTGGATTGGAAGGGACCTTTAAAGATCAGCCAGTCCAACCTCTCAAAGATGATAGATCTCTTCTGTACCTCACATTGCATTTAGAAAGCAACTGCCTTAAGCACTTGAGGGACAAGGCCAGGTAAGCACCACCTGGGTTCATACACCAGCAGACAGGGATGTGCTGAGGGCTTCCTGGACACCTGCAGCCCAGAAAGGGAGGGGGCAGCAGCCTGTAGGAAGCTTCAGCCACATGAACACGGCCTTTGTGACTGTAATACCGCTGCTGTGAGGTGGAGAAAACCCCAAAAGCAATTTGAAAAGCCAGTGAGCAAGTGTACAAAGGTTTTACCTGCGGGCTCCAGACCGTGACATCATTGTCATACTGGTTGCGAAACTGGAAGGAACAAAATGAAACTCGTTAGTTTCCCTAAGAGGCTAACAGTGTTCCCCAAGGAAGCCCTGCTTGTTTCCACAGAATCCCAGCAGTACAGAATCCCAGAATCAATAAGGCTGGAAAAGATCTCTGATAGATGGAGCCCAATCTACAACTGAACACTGTCTTGTTGAGCAGCCCACGGCACCGAGGGCCATGTCGGGTCTTTCTCTAAACACCTTCAGCAATGGTGACTCCGCCACCCCCCCAGGCAGCCCCCAGTCCAATAATCATCCTTTCTGTGAACGAGTTCTTACTTTGTTAAATTCCTTTTCTCAAACTGTTGGCTGGAAGGGACCTCTGGAGCTCATCCAGTCCAGCCCCCCTGCCAAGAGAGGATCACCTCCAGCAGTGACACAGGAACACATTCAGGTGGTTTGAATGACTCCAGAGAAGGAGACTCCATGACCTCCCTGTTCCAGGGCTCTGACACGCTCAGTGTAAAGAAGTTCTTCCTCATGTTGAGGTGCAACTTCTTTCGTTTCAGTTTATGGCCATTGCTCCTCGTCCCGTCCCTGAAAAGAGCCTGGCACCATCCTCTTAGCCCGCCTTTTGAGACATTTGTGTGCACTAATGAGACCCCTCTCTCNCGCCACGAGTCATCGATGGGGCGCGCCTGCGCGCTGCCTCCCGGGGGCGGCCGTCTCGCTGAAGGCCGATTTAAATTACCCAATTTGTTCTGTTATTTGAAGCTTTCTGATGAATGAAAGAGTTTATTTGGTCGGAAACGACTCCCTCTCCTCGCCCTTTCCGCGTGGGAGCAGGGTGTACAAACGCTCTGTTGGCGAGCCGAGGCAGCCTGCTGGGGTTTGCCGTGCCCCCGCGGCGGGGCCGCTCCCAAAGCACTGCAGCGGCTCCAGGGGACGCGCACACGGACGGACGGACGGACTGACTCCCTCCCTCTCTCCCTCCCACGGCTCCAGGGCTCCGCCCAGGGGCGCGGAGCGAGGCTCGGAGCGGACCTCGCCGGCCGTGCGGCGGAGCCGCCTCGGCTGTGAGCGGGCTCTCGGAGCCCCGCGCCTGTGGCGCGAGTGAGGTTGGAGCGGCAGCGAGGGCAGCCCGCTCACAGCGCGGGCAGTGCTGGCCACAGCCGCAGAACGAACAGCTTCTGCGGGCTGAATGAGCTGTCGCGGGTCTGTTGAATAAAGCCTTTTCGCGAGGAATCTTTCCCCTTTATTAGATGGTAGAACAAGATCCAGGCAAAGGCAAACTCAGCAGATGTCCAGCTATTAAAAGTTTATTCTAATCAAACGGGCTGTGGTCTCAGGGAGGCGAAGGGCGGCACGGACGGAGCTGTGCTGCTGCAGAGCCGCAGGCAGCGCAAGTGTCCTGTGCTCCCCGGGCAGCGGGGCAGGAGGGGGCCGGAGGCAGGGACGGTCTCCAGAACGGGGAAGCGCTTACCGTGGAAGGAAGTCATTCACTTCCTTCTGGATGCTCCTTCTTGCCCTTCAGGCTCGGTCCGAGACCTCTACAGGCAGGGCTGAAGCCGGAGGGGTGGAGGTTTCATCTCAGTGTGCTGATGTTAAAGAGCACCCAGCCTATTCCCCATCGAAGTATTTGAACTGAGGCTGTAACGTGTGGATTCGGAAGGCAAAATCAACAGGGCAAAATCAGATAGCTCTTTATCAGATAACAAAGGCATCACACCAGAAAGGAAGCATTTTGCATATACTACAAATTTAATTGTAGAGAAAAAAAGTGAATGAGCATCAGCAATCAATATAATACGTCAAGAAATTACAATATAAAAGAGTATAGGACTGAAAAGTAAAGCTAAAACTATCCTCACATTTAAATGAACTACTTATTAAAAATCTAAGTTAGGAGACAAACATAAAGCACATTACTGTGCCACTGTATAAATCCATACTGCACCCGATGCCGTTGGACACTGGCCATGACTCTTGTTTCCCACCTTGAACTGATGTGGCACTGGGAAAAGTAGAAAGGAGGATTCAAATTATGGAATGGCTTCATATAAAGGATGAGAGTAAAGTCTTTCGTCTAAATATCAGATAAAGGAGGAAGGGCTTTGAACTCTTGCCAAGTGACAACTGGCACGGAGATGCTGAACAGACTCGGTGCTTCCCTCTGTCCTGCAGCTCTGGTACGAGGGGCCATTAACACAGGCAGGTCCAAGCAAGACAAGGGGGTGCTGCTGGGTCATGTCACACCTGTGCTGTGGAAACCTCTGCACCTGAACACATCGTGGGTTTTTGGTCAGCGACTGAGAGAGCAACTGAACAAATCCACAGACTAAACAACTTTCTGAGCCACCGATACTGCTGATAGGATGTTTGAGCTAAGTGGCAGTGAAAGCACAGCTAACCTAAACCATGCATATACAGTCTCAAGAGAAACTAATGAGCCTGCTTTATGCTATGCTCTGTTTCCAGCAGAGTTATAAACAGCATCTGACATCTGAGCGATGACAGGCATTGCTCTGCAGAGATTAATGTACAGCAACTGAAAGGCAAGGCCATTATGCCTCCGCTTCTGCTGATTCACGAGAGGAAACAACATTCCTGCAAGTCCCCTTCTGGGATACCACTCACCATCAGCCTGCATTAACCCCTGTGTGCCAGGCTCCTGTAGTCAGATGGAGGTTTTTGGCAAAAGACTGGCTCCTCTGAGGTCAGTGGTAACACTCTGGTAGTGCTCCCAGGGGCTGCACGTTGTGCTGCTTGGGCACAGCAGGCTGCCAAAGAAGAAGGCAGAAAACTTGTGCCAGAATAAGAGACAGACTGAATAGAGGCAGTGCCTCCATCCCCTTTGAGAGGGGAAGGATAGATCCCAGAGAGCTCACAGAGCCACTCCTGTCAGATGGACAAGTGGTTGCCCACAAATAGCAGTGCTGTCATAATGCATTCAGGACTGAGCATTTTGACTAAGTTATTTTGAGAACTGTCTTACTGCCTTGACAATGTGAACAGTCCATATTTGGATTTAACACAGGTAAGAGATTTACTGCATTAATAGATATATGGAGACAAGACTACTCAATTAGAAGCTTTGGTGTATGACATACGTAATATTTGATGACATTTTCATCAAGTAGGTTAAGGCTAAAAATAAAAATTTGACAGCTGCTATAAATGTACATACTTGTCTTTAGTGTGATTTAAAGACAATCTAAGAAGTTCTTATAAAGAAAATAATTATCATTTTGTATTAATACTGTAAACAGGAAAAAATGACATCTCTATATAAATGATACCAAATTTCTTTCCTATTCTTTTGCTGGCAGGTTAGTAGAGGTGCAGATATTTCAGTCTGTATGACAAACTTGCATTCATGTTGCCAAAGGCATTTTTTACCATTTTTAAACTCCTGACCAATTTAAATCACTGGAATATTTTCTCATGAAAGATGTTAACTACACACATTTCAAAGTCTGCTCCTAGTTTTTTTTAATCCACAGCTTTTGTGGACTGACGTCAGTTGACCTTTTCAGGATAGGCCTACAGGGCAACTAACCTTGCTTGATCATCAAAGCTGGCTAGGAAAGACCAGGCAATGCTGAAAGCAGGCTTAAATAATCCCTGTGGAAAGGGGACTGCAGGAAAGAGTCTGGCTCTTTCTGTCCAGTTCTGGAACAAACAAGGGCACAAGGTTCAGCACAGCCGAGCTGTTGTAGCATATCCTGGTCATAGAAATACTTTTGTTTGTAGGTTCTTGTCTGAATAGAACAAAAATATATTTAGAGATAAATTTACATGGATGTTATTGCTAGTTATTTCTTGGACCTGAAATTTATTTCTTCACTCTGTGTGAGGAAGGGTTTCTGTATAACATGCTTTTATTAAACAAGAAAAACATACTTTGAGCTGTAAATTGCTTGCTAGCCTAGAAGTTATGACTTAAACAGCATAAATAGAATTGTCTGAGTCATCAAAATACAACTGAAGAATTATTATCATAATTTATGGAGAATTATGAAAGATATTATTGCAGTTATCAGAAAATCTGCTAAGCTTTTCATTTTAATGAAAAAGAATGGTATTTATTAAGTTTCTGTGGATAAAAGATCCATTTCAGTGGAAATGGGATATATAGCTGCATAAGCTCTTTCAAATATATTAAACTGCTCTGTTGATTCATATGGTTGGAACTATTTTTGAGTATACCTGAATCAAAACCAAAGCACCATCAGACCTTCACCAGTGGGTATATAACATTTTGAGACAGACATCTCTGAATGGTGAACAGATTCACGAATAAGCACTGTCTCAGTTATGTTCAAAGTTTCTCCTTATGAAAGAGTCATCACAGATAGGAAATAACAGCATGGCACAGAAATAAAGCCATGAGACCACTAATGGATCCCATTTCCTTACCACTGACATTGTTGTCATATTAAATTAATGACTAGACAAAATATTACCTTCTTACTTATGCATTTATATGCCATAAATATTTTACAACGAGTACTTATATGTAGATCACACAATAAAACGTTCACAATATTTTTGCCACATCTGCTGTTGCCAAAAATTTCTGCTTGATAAATGGAAAGACATTCACATACAGAAACAAATTTTCCAGAGGATATTAAACAAAAAAAAAAATATATATATAGAGAAAAGGTCCTAGAAATGACGTAGTATCCATGGCAAAACATTAAGGATCTGTGTGACACTTCTCTTTACAGGCATTTTCAAGTTCTGTGGGAGCACTGAACATTGTAGTAGTCAGTTACTGTTGAAGCAATGGTTCTGGTATTTGTAGACCACATTTTTAAAAAAGTGACTCAGCCTATTCTTACTCTGGATTCAGTTTTTGATTAGGAAAGACTACAATAGAGAATTAATATACAGGGAAAAATTGTGTAGGCTTTAGTTTTAAAAATCCTGCTGTCATCAGCCAGTTTTTTTTTATTGTTTGCCAAGCTCCTAATTTTGCTACATGGATTTTAACAGCTTTGCTGTCATGCATATCCCAGTTTTCATAGAACAAATTTTGTTTGGCACTGTCATCCCTATTGCATGTATTCCTAAACTACCAACAATGCAAGCAGGAATCTAAGCCTGTCCTGACAAACGTGAGGGAGCTTCTGGCACTGCTGTGCCTGTTGTCTGCGATAACTCTGACCGACTGCGGAGCTCAGACGCTGCATCACACACGCTTAAATTATGAAAAAATTCCATTGATGTGAGGATAATTCTAAATCCAGGGTATTTGGCGCCACCCGTGGCTTCTATGCCTGATCCATGGAAGGATTCAGCAATGGGCCAAAAGGGCTCTAAATTAATTCCAGACCACCTTGGTATAACCCTGCCTTGAGTGTAGTGAGTGAGTATCTAAAAAACTCTGCATTAGTTATTAGCATATCACTGTACAGTCACACATCTGCACGTCTGGTTTTGATTTGAAGAAGTATGTATCAAGTAAATTTGTGACTACAGATGTCTCATTCACAGCAGATTCCATGGCACGAAAGTATTTTTAAGCTGTGTTTATCACATCATTACACGAATGGGAATAATAATTATTCAGACAAAAGTTGTTACCAAATGGAAGGTTTCATACTGGGAGCAGGGAAATTAAAAAGAAAAAAGGAAAAAAAGAATAGACTGTGAAATCAGAAGGCTATTCTTGCATTTATATAGACCCTTTCAAATGTGTTAAAATACTGAACACAGGGAGATATTTTCCAGGTTGGAAATTGAATACGTGCCTTAGGATTTTGAAGAGACCAGTGATAGAGGCTCTCAGTTTTTTGTTACACCATTTGAAATGCATTACAGCAATACAATTACCAGAAAGCCCTGGACACCCTCTTGCCTCACAGTGAGCAGCGAATAAGAATGGGTTTGTATTTCTTTTTGTATTGCACAAAATCACATGGGTGAAAGTTACAAAATAATCTCCTCTCAAACAGAATGCTCCTTTTATCAAATTCTGTATTCTCACTATTACCTTTACACAATACTCAGCATGTTATTTAGATTACTTTCAAACAAAAATACTCTTCTTACCACTAAAGCAAAACATTAAGTTAATTTGTTTAGGATCTTATCCAGAAAATCACTTATGCAATGTAATTTGGAGTATTCCCCCATGCTGCTTCTCTATCAATAATTACCAAGCTTCACCCAGGTATATAGCTTGCCCTTTCATATTGCAGATTTCTGCTAAAGTGACATCAATATATATTTCTAATGCAAATCAGACTCATTAAACATTTCTTCAGAATATATTCAACCTGACTTTTAAAATCCACTTTCTGAGTTACATTCTTTACAGCATTACCAATTTTTTTTTGCCTGACTTACTTCAGTATAACCACAGTTTTACTTAGATCTTGAACACGTAGTTAGTACTGCCAAATTTAAATCAAATTAGGAAAATGTATAAAATATATTTTATTTCTACCTTTATTGAAAGCTGGCAGCTATATGATTAAATCTCCAAATTCCGTGTCATAGCATCTGCCCAGCGAGTTTAAAGGATTAATCTCAGTACTGAGTATTGCCCTCCAGCAACATATTTGTGAATGGTCTTCTGGGTTTTGGCCTAAATCTGATTAGCCACAAAGAAGGAAAGAAATTTAAAAATATGTCAGGAATTAACACTATAACAACTTCATTATGCACATTTGTATTTTTACAAAGTTTTTAATAACACAGCATTGTGCAGCTGTAGCATACCAGTAAAATGACAGCAGTACTTCATTCTTAGGAGGGGTTTACCTCTCCTTTAGCAGACTTTTGAGCATTGGTTAAAAACTGACCAACTTTCTCTGGTTTCTAGCCAGGGATGAACTGATTATACACTCACTTCTGCAAAGTGAAGCGAATGTGAATTTCGGAGAATGTTTCTCAGCTCAGGAGATGCCATTTCTTTATCTGCACTGCTGTGTAAGAATTATCACCATTTTAAGGTCTTTTCTTGAAATAGTTGATAACTTTTTAAATATATATCTATCTTTGCATGTGTTCTTTGGTACTTTTTCTTTCTTAATGCATAGTCTTCCAAGATTAGGCTGGGTTGTGAAGGATCTGTGATGAACATTCACAAGTACTTCAAAGCTCAAATGACATTTCTGGCCACTCCAAAGTGTTGAGAGACAGAGGAAACAACTATGATATCCAAAACCTACTTGAAAACTGGCAGATAAAGGAGAAAAATATATTAACAAACCCTTCAAGATACAATTATATTGTAGCAACAAAACCAAGGAAAGTACTAGCCTGGAAGTGCAGTGGTAAAAGAGCAGTCAAACAGATTGAGTGATAGAGGAATCCAGCACCATGCAGGAAATAGAGCAGAATTCCTGACAAAGAGGATAAGGAAAAGAAAATAGTGTTTTCTGTGTGTCACAGAGAAAATTAAGTCTACTTGGCCAAATACGTTTGGCTTTTACTTGTTCTTCTACTCATTATGGTATTTCTTCGAAGAGAAAAAAAAATCACTGTGGGCAGTAAAAAAAAAGGGGCATGAATGCATTTGTCTCCTTTAACAATTGATTACAAAAGAGTCTGGAGGCCACTCTGGAGTAAAAAGACTGGCATTTCCTATTCACACCCATGGGAAGAGTAAGTCTTGGTTAACCACATTCCTGTAGAAAAGTCTCAAGAACATTGGCATGGACTTCCTGCATTGTGATATGGATGCTTGACTGATCTAATCTGTTTTCCAGCTCATTCAAGAACCCAGGCAGATTGCTAGCAAATGTGTCTGATACCTGATATATTTACTTCTGGAGAGGACAGCATACCTCCTTCTCATCTCAAGTCTCTCAGGCACAACTTCTAGCCAAGGAAGCAAGAGTCTGCTGCAAAGACCAGGGAGAATAGGTAGTTAGAAGAACATTCTAATAATAAAGCTCCTCAGACTCATTCATGAAACAGTCTATACTTCGAAAGAAGGACAAAACTTGACTAAACAACCAGTAGAGGAGTAATTTATTTCCTACCACTTCTGCTTAATTCTGGTTTGATGTTCCAGCTCACCTTTTGTAATGATCCTTTGGAAGGGATGCTCAAGAATCTCTTTCCTTATAATGTCATTGTTCTCCCTGGAAATATGGAAGCCAAGAAAATTGCCTAAGAAATAAGATGGAGATGAAAGCACAGAGTGCTGTCCTTGCTGTGTCAAGTGAGGCTTGCAGGATTGTTCTAGATGATATATGACCCTCAATAATTGGAGTGTCAAACTTCTGGCAAAAATCTTTAGGCAGTAATCTGATAAAGGTCACCAGATGGTCAAAGATCGTGTGGATATAGTTTGAGAAGCACAGAAGGTAGTTCCAAATGTGGAACTGAAATGAGGCTGAAGAGTCCAGTCTTTTATGGAGCACAAGAAACTCCTGAGATTTGTAGAAAAGTAGCCTTGGAAAGTACCTCTGATGCACTAAGGGGAGCTGAAGGTGTTGATCACAGGGAGATCTCTTCCTTAAAGTACATGATAACCTGGCAATAGCCTGTGTCAGGGCTCTCTGGAAAACAGGTAGTGTGAGGTTGCAGGTCTGACAAGCTTGTCATTGCCACTGTGGTTATGGAGCTGACACACTACTAAGGGTCAGGAATCAGAGGATCCCAGCTTTGGGGTTTTATCTTTGGAATACTGCTCCTTCCCATTCTGAATGAAACAGAATGCTCAGAAGCAATTCCCTACTGCAATTCTGCAATTCTCTATTGCAATTCAAAAAATCTACTGGTGGGATAATAAGGTATTTTGATATTTGGTCCTGAAGAACCCCAAGACCTAATTAACAAATGCTCCTGACACTAGTGCTAATGATCTCAGTGGGTATAAAGAGAAAGTTGCCAAGGAATATTGGCTATCAGTGTAAAGGGAATGATTATCTGAGATTAGGAAACAATTGCCAAGGTCAATGCATCTCTCAAGACCCCAAAGCAGAACCCAAATAAAGTAGACTAAAAATGCCAGCAGTAGCCAAAGCCCTCTTAGCTGTAAGAAAACTGAAAAAGTTTCCAGGTTGGGAGCCAGCATTCCACATGAATGAGGAATCATTTTGATTCAGTGGACACTTCCACTCAATTAGTAGGAACAGGTTGTTGCTTATTGTCCCATTGTCATTATGCAGGGGGCCTGATACTTGTGTCCTCTCCTGCTGCCCTCAGTCTGTCTGGTCTGGAGTATGGAAAAGGCCCTCAGAGAGAACAGAAACAGATCAGCTGATAAAAAAAATATGGAATCTTTGTCTTATTCAAACAAAGTGTCTTTAGCTTACTCTTAATCATCAAGAAAGCTTTTTAAGAAGTAAGCTTTTCGAGTCCTATAGCCTGTCCTATGGAAAAACCAGGTGAAAAGCAGGGGGGAAAAAGGTGGGGAAGGAGGAAAAACAGATGGCAGATTTCTTATCAGAAGAAAGAGCTTTTGACTCTTGGAACATATTGTTTGCATTCCATATCTAAACATTTTACATTTGCATTTGTGAACTATTCCTGGTGATTAAGCAATTAACAGTACATGGGAAGTACCCCCTTCTACTGGTTAAGGTTCACTTAAGTTAAACTTCTGCAGGTCATTTTGTCACTTAATACAAACTTTTCCATTAACCTGAAAAGCTTGGCCTGACTTCACAAACATCTTCTAAATTATGATGTCCATTTATAAAAATAGTTTATCGGTGTTTCAGGTTAATACAAACCAAAACTAAATGTGTTTGTGGACACTGCTGTGGTAACTGGAACCTTATTACCTCCCACATAGTAATCTATTATATACTCATTTCACTTATGTCCCAAGTCAATATATTCCTGTATCCACTATAAAAACAAAGGTTTTTAGCTAGACCTCTCAGGAGCATGTTTATAGATAATTACTGTCTAAAGCCTGAGTATAAAATATATATATTATAGCAATAGTCCTGCCTATCCTCTCTAAGGCCTTTTTACTTTGCTAGGCAGTAAAGAATCAGGCCTCTCAGCTCAAAAGCTGAAAATTACCTAGTTATGTTAATTTACGTGCCAGATTAATGTATTTTACAGCAATTCAATGTTTTCCTGATTAGAAATATGCTAATTTCACCATCAGATTTAGTACAGACCTATTTGTGTAGGAGACCTGACTGGGGAGGTAACTAAATAGGATGTCTCAGGATTTCAATTAACACCATAACTGTCTCATGTACCTTTTAACAATTCCTAAGCTATTGAGTCTGGAAAACTGTTATCTTTTTTTCTTCTAATATATCAGAAAGCACTGAAAATTTAACTAAACTTTTCCTTACAACCAGAATGCTGTTTTCCTTCTTCCCTCCACTCCTTTCAGAGCTCACATTAAAAAATACATTAATCATGGGAAGAGGACATGGTAATAAATAAAAGCAAAACTAAATTCACGTGTATCTGATGTATTCCTCACTTTCAGCATTAAGGAAAGCAAATATGCCAAGTATGTAATATTTTAATCATCAGGACTACTTAAACAACTTCACAGTAAGAAATCAAGGCCAAAACTGAAGATCACAAAATCTTGTTTAGACCCAAACTTTAACAGTACCACCTGACATGTGATGATTACTTTTTAATATAAAAGTGCCTCAGAATTAAGCAGCAATTTGAATACATGATGTGAACAACTTCAGCTAAAGTTAAACTCAGCTGCTTTGGTGTCTGGGTAACCTCCTGGTACAGAGCTTTTTTTGTAGTTTTCAGACATCAAATAATGAAAGTAGTGTGTAGTATTTTAAATCCCAAAGATTACATACATCTAGGACACCTACATTTAGAAAACTGCTACACTGCAATAAGCCCTCCAGTAATTAAGCACTAAGTACCAAAGTGGCCAGGAATCACAAACTTTCAAACTGTTACCAAGCACACACTGGTACTAAGCAGCAATTATTTCAAATTTTAGAGTCTCTGTAATTAGCAGCAGTCGCAGAGAAACAAATTACAAATCAGCAACTTTTACAAATCAGTAAGTAAACAATAATAAAGGGTAATACTGGTTCATGTTCACTTCATTTACTAATTATATTGTTTGTTCACTACGCTTTTCTCTCTGGCAATATATTGGCATAATACAGTATTCATGTTTAATAAACATTCTGATTGTAGTAAATATGATATTTTAATGTAGTAGTAAAAATACTCAAATAAACATAGCACTGCAGCTTGTTGTAGGTCAGTGCTAGTGAATACTGTATCAATGATATTTACCATGAGATGTCTATTGCTCTGGAAAAAACATTTGAATACTGACAAAATAAAAACCTCTGTAACTCAGTTCACTGTCAGTGTTGTGCTAATAGTTATAAGAAAATAAGATATATGTGCTTCATGTAACTTGCAATTGATATAGTATTTTTTCTAAACATAAAATTCTATCAAGTTTGAAGTAGACAGATCTTCATGTTACAAAAAGCCCTTGAGACAGTTTTTTCCATGCTTTCATAAGATCTTACATAATCATAGAATCATTTAGACTGGAAAGGACCTCTGAGACCTTGAAGTCCAACCTTTGACTGATCACCACCGTGTCAACTAGACCATGGCACTGAGTGCCACATGCAATCATTTCTTAGTACCTCCAGGGATGATGACTCCACCAGCTCTCTGGACAGCCCATTGCAATGTTTGACAGCCCTTTCAGTGAAGAAACTTTTCCAGATTCAGGTCCAACCTAAACCTGCCCCAGTGTAAGGCTGTGTCCTCTCATCCTGCCACTGGTTGCCTGGGAGAAGAGGCTGACCCCCAGCTGGCTACAACCTCCTTTCAGGGAGTTGTAGAGAGCAATTAGGTCACTCCTAATTTAACAATCACAACAGGAAACATTATGGAATGGCATATATGACATTGCAAGTGCACAACAAATAAGAACTCAGTTAATGATGTAAACTGAAACACGGTTCTTGGCTCATACAGTGTTTGAGTTTCTCATATTAAGCAATCAGTCATTGCTAGCTCGTTACTACTAATTGAGCATAAGGGTAAAGATATCTTAATGTCAACTTCTGGGTTTCCCTAATCGGCTCTGGTAAAAACCTATTGCTGTGTCCAGTTTGCTTCCTTTCAAGGGCCTTTCCTCAAAGGTTGTTGTAAATTCAAACACAAAAACTCCAAAGCAACGGAAGAACCCTTCTAAATGTGTTGCTTTTGCTATTGCAGGTCAATTGTTCTTCTTTAATTGCAAGAAAGATCCAGCAGGTGCACATGGCTGATTGTTTCTACACCATTACTTTGTACACCAGCATGCTGGGATCATTTTCGCTACAAATAAGCACATAAAATTTAATCAACAGAAGTTAATAACTCGCATTACTTGATTTAGAATGGTAAAATTTTCATAGCATACCCTCATTTTTACTTATATAGTCAGTACAGACATTCCGTTAACAATTTTCTAAAAGATCCAACTTATTAAAAATATCAACTGACAAAAATACACATCTTGGAAATATTTAAACACATTTCCACATCCAACTCTTCCTCCTCCTCTTACTGTAATATCATGCATTAGGGTGATAAGCACTAGTTTTGAGTACAAAAATAGCTGAGTTAAATGATCCAGTCATTTACCTGTTACTTGTGACACAGCTTTACCTCCATTTGTTTGCCTCTGACAACTAAATCCATTAGGATTATTTACAAACATTGAGGGTTGTGTTATTGTGCTGTAGGAGGTGACAAAAGCAGCAACGCCATCAGAATTGCAAAAACATTTCACTCGGTGTGCAGCTTCTCATGTGGTAAATTCTGAGCTGTCTTAATGGAAACTGCCTTCAATTAACTGTGGCTCATAAAATTGAAGGGACCCACAAGGATCACAGTCCAACTCCTGGACCTGCACAGGACACCCCAGGAGTCACACCCTGTGCCTCAGAGCATTGTCCAAACACTGCTTGAGCTTTGTCAGGTTTGGTGCTGTGACCACTGCCCTGGGGAGCTGTTCCAGTGCCCAAACATCCTCTGGGTGAGGAACCTTTTCCTGATATCCAACCTAAACCTGCCCTGACACAGCTTCCTGAATGAATGGCCAACAGGAGCTTCAGCTAAGATGCTAAGAGCAGGCTGATAAATTACTGCAATTGTACACAGTATTGATTACAAATTCTAAGCAATCCTATTGCACTATATGAGGAATAAAAGGGACTTTTAGCTACAAAAGTAGAGTTAAATAGGAAAGATTATTGAGCCAAGCTGTTTGAAACTGGAAGGGTTTCACTCTATGTGATGGCTTCCTGACCAACATAGAAGGCTCAGGTTATGTGTGATGAGCAACTTGCACTTACAAGTAATAAAAACAAAATTAACCTAAGAAATGCAGGTGCTGTGCTTAGGTTTTAGAGGACAGACATAAACCACATAAATTTATCATTTTAAAACCAGACAATTTCTGTCTCCTACCACAATTTATTCCTGTCTGCTTTTTTACTCAGATGAATTCCTTCTGTGATTAGAATGACAAAATACTTCCACATTAATGAGCTAATTATCTTAATTGCATGATTTTGCTGGTTTTTTAATCTCATGTGGAATCTCTAGCAGATATAATTACTAAGTCACATTTACAGGATTCTGTTACATTTCTCTTTCTTTGGAACATGTTTTGTTCTGGAGATTTGCTTACATAGACTGTCTTGTTGTACATTTGTTGCTTTGAATGCTAAAAAAAAATTAATCTCCAAACAATAGAGAAGACCAGAAGGCTTAAGAGTCCAGATTTTTTATATAAGAGTTAAGATACTGTACATATTTCCACATCTGCAGCCTGATATTTCAAGTTGAAGGTTCCAGTTTTATTGAACTATGAACAAAACAATTAGTGACTCTGTTTATGCTATTTTCTTCAAGGTTCAAGCTTTTCCAGTACTTACCATAAGAAAGCATTAAAGGCTGATGAATTCCTAAATTAAGGACTATAAGATTTTCATGCACAAAACTGAATGGAATAATACAGCCAAGCAAAACAGCTGAGATTATACTCAAGCATGTGCTCAAGCAGGCCAGACCCTGAAGAGGTATAATTCAGCAAATTTCTTTACTGGGTTATTTTATGCCTGCTGACACTATAATGTAATTTTAGCAATTTAACAGAATTTAAACGAATGTTAATTAACAAGAACCTGTCTTACTGATTTAAGGTCAATAAAATGGGTATCTAAAAGACCTGGAAATGAGGCAAGCTCACTGAAAGACTCAGCTCATGTTTTTCTCCCCTCTCCCTCCCAATAAATTACTTGATTCAGACTGATTTTGATCTTTTCCAGAATATATTTATGCATCTGATGCTCATGTGTTAAGTCAGACTTCTCTGAAAAATCAAACCAGCTCCCTAGTTAGATTTAATCTTTATCTCTATTAATAAGCAGAGCCATAAAATGCCTCTATTTCAATTCAAGACAGAAATTTCAATTAGCAAGTTAAGGACTGAATTGACATTGAAATATTAGTATGTATTTTTAAGTTTAATGCTATTTCACTGAAGGTGCAGATTTTATAATAAAACATGATTCAGCATAAAATAAACTTTTTATAGAAATGCTACATATGAAGAAAGTCACCTTCTGTTTTATTATTAAGCTCCAATTTCACTTATCATATAGGATGACAAATTGTACTTGAATAATCATATGGAAAAGTGAAATCTGGTAATATTTGATGAATTCCTGCATTTTTATTGTTAACCACTCACCCAACTGTAACACTATTCTCTAAATAAGCTCATGTAGAAAAATTAGTACCATATATAATTACACAGCTCTCAAGTATCTTAAAGCCAGAACTTGGACAGCTATTTGTGGGATAGCCCATTATCTTTCTTTTTGCTAGGATATAAACATCCAAATTCATGGTGCCTTGGAAAAAACAATTACCAAAGACATCCGAATTTATTTAAATGTGTCATTTCTGAACAACTTCTCAATATTTTTTAAAAATTTATACATTATGTATTGCATAAAAATGATGTTTTAAAAAGTTATGCAATTGCATGAACATTTTTCATAAAGCCAATATGGAGTGTTAGACTGTTAACTTTATTTGAAGGAATGTGCAGATTATATGTGGCCTAACTGCTGAAATCACATCAGCATTGATATATTCTGTTTGTAAAACATTAAAAATCATTGTTGACATTTTCACCCTCAAAGTGAGGGCCTGGGTGTGATCGAAACACATTTCAGCTGTAGAGGTGCACATCATTACCTGCTTATCTGGAGTTGCACATGTTGCTCCATTTCCAGAGAGTCCTAGTTTGTTGAGATGAGGAGGATGATCCCTTAGATTTAAAAAATAAAAACTGGAAGCATCTGGTTATAGTACCAAAAAGCCATCATGCTGCTGCTTCTTTTCATAAAAATAAAAACACAGGCACAGGAAAGATTTTTGTCCTTGTAGTTTCTAAAGAGAGTTAGTGTTTAATTAACTTGATACAATATTTCTGCTATTCACTGATAGTTTGGCAAAGATCACCTCCATCAGATGCATATTTTCCTTCACTAAAAATGGGAAATCTCATCTAACAATGGCCTTCTGCAGCAACTCCATCTTTCCAGTGGTATTGTCCATGCTTTTTAAACTGACAACCACTACATCCATTAAAGCCACCTTATCATACAAGAAACAACTTACTTTTCATCACTCCAGTTTTCTTTCCCACAGGCCAGTTTTTTGACAAATTCACCCAGAAGGTGTAATTTGTAGTAACTCAGTCTTTGCTGCCACGTGATGAAGATCAGAGTGTTGTGACTTAGGTTGAATGTGACTGCTTTGCTTAGTGTGGAGTGCAACTGAATCTCTCTCTGCCACCCTTAGACATGGCAGATTAACAGCACCTGACTGCAAGAACACTGGCACTGTGCTTTGTGAATACACTTGCACAAGAAGCCTCTCTCACCAGTATATTTACAGTTCCTCCAGTAGCTGCATTTTTTGCCATCTCCTTCAGGAACTTGTTCCCACTATGTCTAGTTGCCTACAAGCCACCACAGCTCTGTCTCAGCCTTTAGCACTGCAGACATATAATCCTTAGATATAGATATATAAACCTTAGATATAGGCTGCATTTGAGAGAGCATGTAGCCTATGGAAAAACAGGAGATGATCCAAGCAGCTCCAGCTGCTGGCTGCAGCACGTGTTTCTACAGAGTTACTGCAGTGATTGCTACCACATGAACTTAGAAAGGTAAGGCACAATGCTGCTGTTTCTCCCAGCATTCAACTTTGGGCAAAGCTTTTTATTCACCTAAGTGAGCCACACTTGCATGGGTTTTCTGGAGGCATAATATTTCTTTAGTTTTTTGTTTCCTTGTTTGTTTTTTTTTCCTAACTGGTTATGTTGTCAAAATGTTGTTTGTTTATTCAAGCACAACTGATGCACAACTGATAAAAAATCTGAGGTACACACAGACAATAACTGCCTGTGTAACCCTGTCTTTAAATTAATTGAAAAATTAACTTCTCAAACTCTAGTATTCAAAGAAAAGCTAATTCAAAACATGGTATTTGGCCATCAAATTCTTAATGGATATGAATGAAAGAAAAGCAGCAAAAGCAGTAACTTACTAACTCAGAGCTCCCATGCAAAATAAGTCCTCTCTTCCCACCATTTTTTCCCTATGCCCTACACCTCACCAATAGTCAGGTAGTAGAATTTTATTCCCTGAAAAAGGCATCAATTTATTGATTCTTTGATCATACACAAAACTTTCTAGACAAATTATCCCAGATTATGATGAGAAAGCCAAAAGGGAGGCTCTAGAAAGCACTGATGTGTCTCGTAATTTCCTGGAGTATTACTCTGTGAAAGTTTCCAAATTAGGTACCATATTGATAATTTCTTTCCCCATGAAAAAAGGGCAAGGACTACATTCAGGGCACATTTACATACACTAACAACTAGATCTGATTGTTATTAATTTGATGCTTAACATTATGAAATGCTTGAATGGAAGCTTTAAAGAGGACTTCTTAGAATTCAACTAACACTTCTGTCCTGATTCAGAAGAAAGCAGAAAAAGGTTTTATGAAGTGAAGAGCTGGGCAACTAAAAGTTATTAAACATGGTGAGAAACTGATTGGAACAGCAGCACTACATTAGAAAGGGATAATTGAATGTCTGTATTTCATATGTCTGAAGAACAGGAGAAAACAAAGGTGCTTTGAGGTGAAAAAGACAGCAGTTTTTAACAGAGCTGATCTCTGTGCATACCAAGATTACAGGGCATTGGCAAAAAATAAATTAAATTGGGTAGTACAAAGAGAAGGAAATGCTTTAAACTAAGAAATGTTAAAATGGATGTAGTAAGATTTAGACAGGCTCTGGAAGTATGGGTCAAAAGAAGTAGGCCAAAGAGGATGCCAAGATTACAGCCTTGAGTGAAGAGTCTTCCTTATGTTATCTGTACTTTCTAGTTATTCTACACTAGAACAGAGAAGAGACAATGCAAAAATAAGTCAGTATTTTGAAATATAGACAAATTCTCATTTAGAAACTATGAAATAGAAGATGAAGATATTTGTTTGTGTATAGAGGCCACAATATCATTAACCACTGTTACATAGCAGCAGGTATTCTATCACATGGTACCTTAAGTAACAACCAGTTCCAGCAGCATCAAGAAGTTCAACAGGACCAAGGGCTGGGTCCTGCCCTTGGGCCACAAGAACCCCCTGCAGCTCCAGGCCTCTCCATCCTTCCTGCAGGGCTCTGTGTGTGGCTCCAGCTTCCTCCTGTGCCATGGGCACTTGATCCAGCCAGCGCTGCCACCAAGGCCTGGGGACCTTCCCTGCCATCGCTGGGCAGCCTCAAGTGGGGTCCACCCTCACTGAGCAACACTGCAGTCTCTGGGCCAGCAGTGAGCTCCAACTGCCCAAATCCCTAAGACATTAAAGAGTAAGGATAAGCAGCCCCTTGGAATGTCCAGAAAGTTGAGCAGCACTCATGGGCACAGCCTTTCTCCAGCCTGCAGGGAGCTGAAGGAGGCAGTGCCAGCCTTCTCAGAGATGGGAAGGACAAGAAAAAGCAAATGACAACAAGGATTTTAAGTTTTGCTGAGGGATGTTTGCGTTGAACATTAAGAAGGAGTTTTGCCCAGAGAAGGGCAGCAGACAGTGGAATGTGCTGCCATGGAGTGGGGTGCAGTCCCCTTTGTGGGAGGTGTCCAAGGAAAGTGTGGGGGCGTCGCTCTGCTGGGGTTGTCATGCTGGGGATGGGTCCCAGCTTGGAGTCAATGATCCCACAGGGCTCTCTCGAGCCAGTTGATTCCGTGATTCTGTGACACCACAGCCCCGGGGGCAGCGCGGTGGCTGGGACCTGTCCCTGTCCCTGTCCCCGTGCCCAGAGCGCCAGCAGAAGTGGCGCAGAGAGACGGCCAGAGCTGAGGTGGCCGCTCAGACACAGCAGCACCATGGCTGGCCACGTCTCCTCGTGGCTTCTGCAAATCTACCCGCTCCTGATGCCGGCCCATCGCCTCGGCCCTTCCAGCCGTTTAGAGGGGGACATGGGCTCCACGGAGGAGCCTCACGAGGACGTGGGGCAGCAGCAGCCGGGCCCTGAGACGATCCCCTTGTGGGTCACGGTGGCAATTTCCTTGGCCGGCTTAGTCCTGGAGCTGCTGGTCACAGGAATTGTCTTCAGATGGTGCCTTGGCAGAAAGCTCCGGAATAGCCTGGGAGAGGTGAGCGAAGGGTGTCAGGCAGGTGGGATGGGGGCAGGGGCCAGGATGAAAGAAGGTCTTGGGCCACGCCTGTCTCGGGCAAGGCAGGAGAGCCCCCATGGGGGAGACACCTCGGGCAGATCCCGGGGGTCCCGAGCCTCTGGCGCAGCACTTTGCCCAAGGCCCGATGGGAGGCGGAGTTTCAGGCCCAGGGAGGGAATCCGGCCGGGGGCTGACTGGGGACAGCAGGCTGAGCCGGCCCGAGCCCTCCTTGCTGCAGCGGCCGCCCGGGGCAGCCCGGCCCGGCCGGAGTCTGCGGCGAGGTGTGCGAAGGCCGCCCGCAGGACTCAGCCCCACGCTGTCCCCGTGCTGCGCCTGGCAGGAGAAGCGCCAGAGCCCCTCGCTGTCGGCAGGGCCGTGCTGCTGCGAGGAGCTGCTGCAGCTGCTGAGGCACCGCCTGCGCCGCAGCTCCGTGCAGAGCGCGGGCAGAAGAGACCAGGGGAAGGGGGCCTCTGGAAGAGAGGGAGAGTGCCTTTCTCTCCCCAGCTCTGAGCCGCCCAGCTCCTGCTCGCCTCTCAGCTGGCAGAGCAGCGCGAGGGGATGTGTGACCAGTGCTCAGCCCGGCCACTGCGACATCCCCCACCACAGGTTTCAGTCTTCCCCTGTTCTTAGATAGAGCTTCTTATAGCTTAGTCATGGTTTCCTGACAGACTTTTCCCATAGAAGATGAAGTTTTTGTTAGTGTTCAGATGCCTGCAATTTGGCAGTTTTTTAGGTGTAAAGGTTCTCCCCCTGTACTCCTCACATTGCCTAGTTTTAGAATTTTAGATTAGTTCAGTTTAATAAAATTCAGTTTCCTACACATTGCTGTGTTATTTTCTTAATATTCCATCCTTTATTAAAATAAACATCTTCCATTGGAAGCAGGAGTATCTTGCTGTTTTCTGAGGAATGCTAACTTTGGTGGCTTACCCATTCCTACAAGTTCAGTAGGACAAAAGACTACAAATCAGCTTTACAATTTCAACTCCTACACATCAATTTCATTATTGGCAACGTTCTGAAGTGATACCAAACCAGCAGAGAATACAAGGAAGAAGATAATCAGCAGCTGATACCACCTGCTAAACTACCTTTTGAATCTAGTTTAAGGTCTCTGGGTGCAATTTTGAATGTGTAAATGAAGACTTTCACAAAGAGGCTCTACCAGTTGGTAGTTTTGGCATCTCCAGTGAGTTTCCTTTTTATTTTTTATCCTTCACCAAATTAAGAAAAAACTGAACAAAAGCGACCTTTGAGGTGAAGAAAAGATGTGGTTGGTTCTAAAGAAACATTTTATTCTGCCTGTATAATAACCTACTGGGGAAAATGTGAAGTTTTAACAAAATGTCACTGTGCTGTTGCAGTTGTTCTGCCACTGTGACAAATAAGAGGCAAGTCTGTAAGACTCCTGTAGTTCATCCTATGCAAGGGTCATTGACCACTTATCACTGTAGGAATCACTGGAAATAATGACAGTGGAAGATGTGGAGGTAGCTGGATAAAGAAATACTTGCAATTTCCTTAGCTGGAAAAAAAAAAAGCCTCAAAACAAAGCTAGAAAAATAGTTATCCTCTGAATTAGGAGAATTTAAAGTATTTTATGACTGCTTTTGGGTTATATCCTTATGTTAAATATGATAATTTCTATCTGAAATATTAAGCATTATGATTTTCAGAAATTAATTACAAAGTCATATACACCCATCTTCCCAAAATCTGATTATAAGTGTTTGCAAGTTTAATCACTTAGGAAGCAAAAGTAACCCCACATGTCTCAGGATCAATAGAAACTAACCAACAAACCTTGACAAAGTATATTAAAAAGTCAATAAAATTAATAAATATTCTCTTCTCTGTAGAGATAGATATCACCAGCTTATGAATTTTGCTAATATAGATTTAGTGAAGAAAAAACAAGTCTTTTTTGCCAAATCAGTTATGAGTTGCTCTACTCTACCACCAGTATGCTCTGGGTATGAACACCATATTCTTCATAGTCTCATCCACAAAGAATTCCACTTTAAAATTAGGTCTGGTTTTGAGTTTGACCAAACAAATGGAAATTCTCTATTAAAACATGGTGATGGCAGCAGGGTCAGTCTTTGCAATGAGAATGTTAAGAACTAACAGTATATCCTTGATCAGATCTCCAGGGCCAGTTTTTGTGGTGGCCTGGCCCTTGCTGGCCGCCAAACTTCCACCCAGACATTGGCTCATTCCCTCTGCTCAGGAGGAAAGGGAGAAAATGAGGAAAGCAGGAACAAGAAAGCTGCCTCAGCATAAAGACAGGGAGGTCACTGATGAAACAGACTTAACTTGGAAAATCTTATTTATCACCATTTAAAATGTAAATTTAATTATATTAGTATTTATTATTATTTGATAGTCAGAGACAGCCAACCTGACTCAAACACTAAGCCACCCATCTTCTTTTGGTAGTAAAACTGGAGGATGACAAAAAACAATTACATTTGCCTGAAATAAATTTCTTCACTCCTATTTTAATGAAACAATATGTTTTTCTGTATTTGTTTAGGAAATAGCTAGTGAAGAGTTACTTCTTCATTCTAATAATTATTCCAAGGAGCAATTTAGTTAATGCTCTTCTAATTTACAATAGACACTAAAGTGCTCAAACCAAGTTTTTTTTATACTGATATTCTTCATTATGAGATTGGGAACTCCTCAAGACAGGGTCCTGTAATGTAGTAGCAAGAGTGTTGTTAGGCAACAGAGACATTCCTAAAGACCAACTATATTCCCATTATGTTTGGAATGTATACATTTCTTCAGCACACATACCACTGAAATGAAGGGTAATTAATTAATGAAAAATGATCTGAAAACAGATGGGAAGGTGGCAAAATATACTGTTAATACAAAGTTACTGAGGGTAGTAAAGATAGCACTGACTGGGGAATGTGCTTACAGCCTCACAATCCTGAGTTCATAGGCAGGTGAAATTTACTGTAGATAACTGTAATGTAAACACAGAAAAAAATCCTAATCTTACCTATAAAATTATCTAGTGGATGTAGATGTTAACAATCAGAACATAGAGCTGGGATCTATACACTTAACACTGTGAAAAAAGTGTTCAACAGAACCACTTTCAGCAATGCTTAGTTTATCTGCTGTCTCACTTCCCTAGCAAAGCAAATGAGAGACAGGAATTATAAGGAAAGAAACCATTATTTGGACTGTGCCTGTGTCTTGAATACTGCGTGTAACTCATGGTCTTCTCTGCTCCAAAAGCATATAGTGGTGCTCATAAAAAGAAAAAAAAACCAGTAACATGAAAAAAATCTGAAAAAATATGCCCAGACTCTTCAGCTTAGAAAATAAATACAAGAATGAGGAAAGATACAAAATCACAAATTGAAGAGATGTGGTGACTAGAGAGCAACTGTTCATTGTTTCTGTCAAAATGAGAAGAATATCAATTAAGACAGATAGGAAACTTAAAAAACAACCATATTTCACACTTGCATTGTTAAGTTGCATTGAGTAAGGACCTACTCTGAAGATGCTAAAAACCTATGTGGACTTAAACAGAAAAGACTGGGCAAATTTGTGGATTAAAACCCTACTGAGAACTGTCAAGAATAAGAGACCACATCTGATTCAGAAAGTGCTGAAGCCACAGATGGTTGCATTCATGGTATTTAGGGATCATATGACGTCCTATCTCTGTGGTCTTCCTTAGGCACTTTCTAGTCTCCACTGCTACAGAGAAATATACCCAAACGTGTTTGAATGAAGACTACACCAGCCAATCATTTCTGGAATGCATTTATTAATAGCTGAATTCAAGGGAATAATAATAATAATTTTTAAAAAAAGAATATGCATAAAAGCAAGGTATTTCTCAGCCTTGAAAGCATTTATAAGTACACTTGATTGTGGTCCAATTGATATCACTAACATATCAATACAAGTAAATGTAAGAATATAATCCCAAAGGAACTACACATTTTCCCTTTTCAAAAGCTTTTTAGAACCAATATGATGGCACAGAATGTTTGTTAAGTGTATCAAGTCAGGACAGATTTTTTTTCTTTTTTTTTTTGAGGGGAAAAGAGTGTAGGAATATTTCTAACATAGGAAGGGGTACTGTGGTATTAAAATTCCACCAGACCGATTTGCCTTTTAAAAAATAAATCCTTCCTTATTCCCCTGCCATGTTCAGGAGTTACTGCGTTTGCCATTGCATACTGCATTTTCTGTCAGGAATCAGGCTCGATGATTTCTGTGCACGGCCAGCTTTCAGGCCCGTGTCCTGCGGCAGCACTTCCTGCCACACCACATCTTCCCCAAACCAGCTGCTACTCGGGGGCTGCTCAAAGGGAGGGAGTCACAAGCAATGGCACCAAATAATTTCAAGAGTTCCTTGTTTCAATAAAAAAGCAAAAAGTGCAACCACTGAGGTACTCGAACTGATTTCTGGAGCAGTGTAAGTAAAGCAGTACAATATTATGTGGAAACATGGCTCAAAGGACCTTTGTTCTAAGTAACAAGGTAAACATGCACAATTATAATAAATTTCAGAAGTGCTTAGCAGTTACTTTTCCAGAAACAAACAAACAATGAATGAGCAAAGGCATTACTCAAAATCCCATTAGCTGCCTATTTCCCCTTACAGCAGTCTAAACACTTCCAACGGTCCATTCCAAAATTATTATTTTGATCCATTCCAAAGGGATTAGCTGTGCAAATAAACCTGATCGTGCAATGCGGTCTAGTCTGTAACTTCGTTAACGAAGGCTGAAAAAAAAAAAGGGAGATAATCACTCTAATCCATACTTACTTCTCGGGTGCTAAAAAAAAAAAAAAAAAAAAAAAAAAAAAAAAAGAAAAAGTGATGCTCCTCTGAGGGAAAACACTTCGTACTCTGCGTGTGCTTTACAGCCCGTACGAGCAACTTTTCCGCGGCATCTCGAAGCGAAATGACAAGATAAAGCACGGAGTCGCGCCAGCTCAGCGTTCCTGCCCCTCCATCGCTTCCCCACGCGTCCCTCGCCGCGGGGCCCGGCCCGATCCGCGCACGCTGCCTCGGGGGGCGGCTGGGCACACTCAGACGTACAGATTTATATTTTTAAAAAGATCGCGGGAAGTGCGGTT
>VZRX01005424.1:85918-96413 GCA_013398075.1 Notiomystis cincta | reverse complement strand
GGGGCGGCCGCTCCCGCGGCGCTGCCCGGCAGCGCGGAGAGCCTGCGGAACGGATACGTGAAGAGCTGCGCGACCCCGCTGCGCCAGGACCCCCCGAAGAGCTTCCTCTCCTTGCTGCTCCTTCCTACCGCCTCCTCCTCCCGGGCTCGGCTCGCCCTGGGCGTCCTGGCCGCCGCTGTCCTCTCGCTCCTGGCCTTTCCCGGCCGGGGCAGCGCCCGGGGCCAGCAGGACGGGAGCAGCTGGCGGAGCCCGCGGCCGCTGCACGCCTTGCTGTGCCTGACCCGCTGCCTCAGCCCCCTCTTCAGCATCGCCTGTGCCTTCTTCTTCCTCACCTGCTACCTGGCCGGCGGCCGGCGCGGGGAGCACGGCGGCGGAACGACCCGCTGGTGGCTGCTGGCGCTGCCCCTGTGCTGCTACTCGGGGGACTTCGTGGCGCTGCAGTGGCTGCTGCCCGCGGAGGGGCACGAAGAGGAGCCGCGGTTGTTCCTAGGAAGGCTCCTGACGGTGCTGATCTCGGTGGCAGCGCTGACCCTGCTGCAGAGCTCCCTGAAGTTGCGCCGGAGCCTCCTCGTCTTAGCGCTCTGCAGCCTGGTGTGGCTGGTGTCGCTCGGCAGCCTCCAGGCGCTGCCCCCAGCGCTCGGCCCGCTGCTGGCCGGCGCGGTCGGGGTGGCAGGCTGCCTCCTGGCACTCTGTGGCGGGGAGCACGGCATCTTCTCGGCGCAGAGCCGAGGAGCGCACCACCAGCATCACCGCCACCCACGGCTCCCCAGCGCGGAGGAAAAAGTGCCTGTGATCAGACCCAGGAGGAGATCTAGCTGCGTGTCCTTAGGGGAAACTTCGGCCAGCTACTACGGCAGCTGCAAAATGTTTAGGAGACCCTCGTTGCCTTGCATTTCCAGAGAGCAGGTAGGTTTCTCCGAAACTTGAAGGAGAAACTTTCGGAGGAATGAGCGCCACTCCATTGCTTTTCCTGACTGCTGTGTATGTCTGTGCTGGATGTCTGCTCACTAACAAACTCCTGCTAGAGGAATGGAGGAAAATGTTAGTCCCTTAGCGGGTTTCTCAGCTCGCTTCTGCAGAGTCGATATAACCCTTTATTTCTGCGTGGGTGCTAAATCATAATAATGTATTTGCTCTAGGACAGAAGGCTCGCTCGCTTTTTATGCAAGCTCAATTATTAAACAGCAGTTCTTATTGATTAGAGCAAACCCTCAAACCAGACAGCTTCAGCTATCAGTTACCTTGTTATATTGTTTCTTCTCCGGAGCCCCCCACCTCCTCCGCGTCTGGCAGCCTTTCGGAGAGAAAGAAACCACAGCTTTCTAAGCTGCCTGGCGCTTCTGGTTCTTCCCGCTTTCTATCGACAAAATAATTGCTAAGTGCTAAAGAAATACCAGGTTTTGAGGGATGTTATTTATCGAATGTTGGCGTTGTTTGAGTGGCAGCTGTCCTTCTGCCCTGCAGATTACTGTCGTTTGTTCCTCTCTCCCCCTCTCTCTCACCCCCTGCTCCTCGCTCCACCTAAGTTAACGTTAGTTTTGGGTTGATAGGTTTTAAGAAACTTCTTTTTACTCAAGAGAGAGCTGTTCAGTAGGGGCTGGAGGGATGCCCGAAACGCTCAGTTTTCTTGAATGGAACTCTGTTGGTTTCTACCTCCCGGAAAACTTTTCAATGAGTCTTGTTTTTTGTAGCGTAAACCCCCCGTGCGTGTGGGGGAGTTTGTTTTTATTTGGGCACTCGCACGTCAACTGCAGGAACATCGAGTTGTGTTGGAACTGGCCCGAGGCTGCTGCAAGTGGATTATCAGCCCGTTGTAGGAGGGAGAATGAGGGGAGTGTATTTAATAAACGTGCAAGTGAGCAGTTTCTGCGAAGTGGTTGTTGCTGTAGAATCCCCCGTCTGTTACTGTCGTGGCTGAAACTCGTCGGTGCCAGATGAAACGCTCTAATTTTTCTTTGACATTTATTCTATAATGCAGGTCTTGTGATTGACTGGGAATTAGGTCTGAGGAAATACGAGGTGAATCTGAAACGGTGGAGTAGTTTTGGAGCATTTTCCCCCTTGAGTTTGCACAACAGAATTAATACAGTAATTGTTTACAGTGATTAATGCAGTCATTGTTTCTGCATAAAAGGTTAGAATGCAAGTATGCTGTGACAGTCTTCAGAAGTAACTCATTGAGTAAGTTGCAGATTATCTAATGCATACAATGAAAGAAACATTAAAATATTGTACTAGCAGTTTAGATACGTAGGAACTATCATATAATAATTTACTTTCTCTGTTCCCTTCTGGATGGTAAATGTTCTCTTATTGTGTCACGTTTGCCTCTAGCACAGAAATCTCAGAAAATGTGATTTAATTAACCTTTCTAGATGATAGAAGGTATTTGTTCATATGCAAGTTACTAAAAGCTTCCTTTGACGTCGGACTCCCTTCTTAAAGGCACGTGCATATTTCAAGTTAGGGCATTCATTATTCTTCAAGTAACATCATAAATGTCAGCTATAACTAAATACATAGAATTTATTGGCAATGCTTAAATCATATGTGTTCATAATAAAATGTAACTTTTTGGTAGGCTTCCAGAATTTGATATCTTTGTTATCACTAGATGTGAACAACAAAGAGATATGAAGTTCTTAATTTTCCTCATAATCTGTTATGCTTTACAACAAATATTTGGGCTTTGCTAAGCACAGGTGAAATGAGATTCTCAGATACATGTTCTCTGCTGTATTTTATATGCAATTTTACAAGGATAACGCAGGTTAAATCCTCTGATCTCCTGTCTGCCTTGGAGAGAGGTCAGACATTGCAGAGCTGATAAAACGTCAATTGTTTGGGCAGGGGTAGGGAGAAGTAAGCCCATAATGTGTCATTTTATTTGAATAAACAGTACAAGGTTTTTATATTGCTTCCTTGAAACTGAGGGAATGTATGTACCCTAATGCTTTTCAGAGAGCATCTATTGTGTGACTTTCTTTAAGGGCTGATTACATATTTTGCAAATCTTTATAAAGCAGTACAGTGGTTCTTTTCCAATATCCATATTTCATGGAGTTTAATGAACGTTGTTAGGAAGATACTGCTGGTCCACCATGACAGAAATACTTTGATGAATGAGAGATAAATTACTAGTGTGATTCTATTAGATGTATTTTGTGTGATTGTCACACACCTCTTAACTGTAGAAGTTTATATCAAATATACAATAGCAGGTCAGAAGGGTACCCCAAGGATCATCTGGTCCTACCTTTCTTGGCAAAATCACTGTCTAGACAAGCTGGCCCAGCACCCTGTCCAGCTAAATCTTGTCCAGTGTTGGGGAATCCTACTTCTCGGGGGAGATTATTCCAGTGGCTGATTGTTCTCACTACAAAAAAAAAAAATCTCCTCTTGTGTCGGTTTTAGTTATTATTTAATGAAAATAGGGAATGTTAGTATTGACCTTAAATGTTCAGTAACATGTTGATTTGAAGTTCTGTGTGCTCTCTTTCTACTAAAGTACACAAGAAAATTATTGTATTGATTTTGTTGGTTTTTTTTTTGTTTTGTTTTAGTCAACAATTCCAAGTGGTCTGTGTACATGGAGGGGGTGGGAACAGGATGGAATACTAACACACAGGGGAATGTGCAACCAGCAGCACATACACACAGAAATTGGATGGAACTATCATTGTTTTCTGGGTTACAAGTGGAAAGAGGCCCTGTAAGCATGATCCTGTAAAAGCTTGCAAATTTGAGCAATCCTCATGACAAGTATTTAGGTATTGATTTCTGTATTTCAACAGGTGCAGCAACTATAAGGCTGGAAAGTTGATAAAATTAGATTCTTCTTACCTTTTATATGAGTCTCTTTATCTACTTTAGCCACCAAAGTATTTAAATTCATGCTGTGTGTGTTTCTTCTGCAGTACATGTCTAGCAACATAGTTTGAGGTGGGAGGAAAAACAGCTTGAACAGATGATATGTTTTTTATGTAAGTATGATTAAATGCCAATACCAAAATATATAACTCACACAGAGGGAAACAATACAACTAGATTACAGCTAAAATTTTTGCAAAGGCAATGGCTTTTCTGAGCTCTACTATATTAACCCTTCTGCCAACAGAAATTGATATGATTTTAGCAGTAAGCAGGCTGTTTGTATTCTTACTTCAGTATTCATCTTGGATCTAGAGAGGAATTGCAGTAAGACTGCAGTATTGATTGGTATTTCAGATTTTGTGTAGGTCATATTTTGACTGCATGCATTAATTGGATGTTAATCAGTTAGCTCTACCTATTGCTACTAATATCAAAGGGTTTATCTTTATTGACTGTTACCCATTTAGCACTTAATTTTGTAATTTCTTTTTTGTCTGAAAGCCAGATCAGGAAATCTGAAAGGTGCTTGTCAGTATTGCAGATCTTGTAAACACTACGTCCTGAAAAATACAGTAGTGAGACTTTTTTTTTTCTTTAACTTGATAGTGAACATGTATATGAGAGCAAACAACTCTGTGTAGGAAATCATACACAGGAGCTTCTCAGAATCCAGAAAGAATATTCATATTTTTTCTTGAGTAAAGAATAGGCCTTCTTAATTAAATACACATGATATGTGTTCAAAACAGTCTGCCAACAGAGCTGACACTTTTTCTGGTTATCTGACTAGGTTCAAACACGTAGGAAAGCTGGGATATTTCGTAGACAAAGACTGCTTTCATGTTGCACTCTGTTAATTACAGGAAGAATTGTCTTGTGGTTAGGGTTGGATTGACCACCACCTCTCCCCAGACCCTGTTCCAAGCAATCTCATACCTTTGATGTATTGCCTTGGGAAGATCAGGACTTGATTTCAAGAGTCTAAAATATTTGTGTAACTTGAAATTAATGCAGTTCCTTATTTGCCCATGAAATTTACATCTGTTATCTATTTGTGAAACGAATTACACTTTATCCTAAATTTTCAGGTTATAAACTTCCTAGTGCAGAAGGTGTCTGTTAATGTGTATTTTAGAGTGTCTTAACATTGTTACATTCAGATGCCGTTTGCAGCCCAGAAACACATGAACCTTCACCTGTTGAGTGCAGCCAGTAACAAAATATAATTCTCTTTGCTGTGTGATTTGAACTTTATAAAGCTCTTTGCAATTTGAACTTTCCCCCTCACGATTCCAGTGACTGTTACCACAGCTGTAGCTGCACGGCAAGATATGTTTCTGTTGTTCACTGGATCTTCCTGTCTCTGGGGTTTCTTATGGGGGAAAAATAAAGGTAGCACTGTTGTTGAGCTGTGGATGGAATCAATTCCAATGGGATGCAGCTGAATGTGAGGAATGTGCAAAGAGAAGGATTACATGGTGAAAGCAACAGACTTGGAAAACTGTTTCTGCAACCATATTTTGGATGAGTAGGATTCTATTGTTTCTGCCTGGTTCTCTCTGACATTGACAAAATATTTTGAGCCAGACGAAATGTGAAATGAGAAGGCTCTTGGTAAAAGTTGCATCTTTCTTTTTCTCCTTCTTTCTCCCTTTCTCTCTTCTCCTTTTCTCTCCTTCTCTCTTCTCTTCTCCTTTCTCTCCAGTAGTATTATAACACAAAAAAAAGATGACTGAGGCATGGTTTGCCAGCAGAGGGGTCAGAGTTTAAGATGGTACCCTCTGGCAAAGTTACTGCTGGGACCATCACTGAGAATGATGAAGGAGGGTATTGGGGAGACTGAGTGCCCTTAAGAACTCTGTTTGCTAAGTTTACCTTAAGCTGGCTCTTAGATATCCAAGACTTGGTGGCAGTTTATATTCTGCATAGGTAAAAGCAGGCAAGAGTGTCTCTGAGTTGTCTGTGTAGCAAAGGAGGTTGACTGTTGCTTCAGGTGTGTTTTCCTAGAAAGAAAATATAAGTGGAGAAAGGAAGGAGATCAAAGACCACTGCTGTGGAAATGCTGGAGAAATTTGTTGGAAGGTGAGGGTAGCATGTTACAGAGCACCAGTAGGTGGAAAGGAGTGAAAGAAACTGTGAGAGATGGTTCCAACAACTGCACAATTGATTGTGTTGAAGAAAAATAGCAGAATAAATTGCATAAAGTACCAATATTCAGCTTGGACCAGGAAGGTGTTTTAAATTTATAAAAGAATCTTGTTGAGATGAGAAGGAAAGGTGCCCAGGAGAGCCTCTAGAATGAAAGAAAGGGGTAGCCTTCATGTTGGAGTTTGTGAACATTGTATTCTGGGAGCTTAAATATGAAAGGGAAGAGAATGGGAAGAAATTTGGTATATTTTCCTGAGATAAAGACTCATCTTTTGACACAATGTATGTCTGTGCCTATATATGTCTGATAGTACTCTTTTAATAGTTGATCAATATATTTGCCTTAGAAGACCAAATCCCAGCAAATTTCATGGAAAAAGAAGTGAGTGGGAAGTGAAGAAACCCTATGGAACGTTCCCCAGTGCAGGGCAAGTCTGCAGGGGGGCTGAACTCTCAGAATCCCTGTGACAGTGTCTCGTGTCACGAGTGAATACCAGAATGATGCAGGTGGGCTGGGGAGTCTGTTACAGCTGAACCCTACGGGATATTTGATTGGAAAGTTACATTTCTAAACCAGCTTTTTTTATACCTGTTCTGCTTTTGTGGTACTTTAAAATGAAAACTTCACGCAGCCTTACCACCCTCAAAAGAAATCACTGAAAAAAGCAAAATATAGCTATTAGATACTGCAATTAGCAGTTGCTGAAGATGGGAAAGAGTAAATACTGTACTTTTGTGCAAAGGTTGGGGATTACAGGCAGGGAAATCGGGGGATGTAGTCTGTTCTGTTGTTGATGTAAAAAATTCTGGGGGAAAACAGATGAGAAACCTGTGTCTGCCAAACGAGAAAAGGGGACCACAGGAGGCTACAGACAGAGAACATTTTGCTGGAATCTCACTGATTTTTCCAGGATAAAACTAAGTGGAGAGTAAGCTGAAAGAATAGTTGAAGATGAGGATAAAAGAGAGTGAAAGGAAATGTTGAATTTCAACATGTCCTTTCCAGTGGCTGAAAACAATGCTTAACAAGATGCAACAGTACTGCAGAATAATTTTTAATGGTTAAAAAAAAAAAAAAAAAAAAAAGAAAGAGGAACTTTCCTGCAACTCAGTAGCAGAAATGAAAATTTAAGGTTAAAGCTAGGGCTTGGATTGGTCAGGGCAGACTGTGCAATGTCTGAGTGATTGTTACTGAAGCATAAAGAGGATCAATAACTTTTAGGATCCAGTGGCAGTAAAACTGTAGTAGAGCCTTCAAAACAGGCAGGAGCCATGGATGTTAATAAATGGGAGTTCACAGGGTAACAAGTAAACTGGCATATGATGATGTTGGGGAAGGGAAGTTTGAAAGAAATAGGTCAGGGAACTCTGTGCTTAAGGAAGACCAGTTAAGTGAATGGCCTTATTGATGAGTGTGGCAAAACAAACTGTTCTAGGAACTAGAAGGGCCATAACAAGGCATGACTGCTGAAACAAAATGTCAGCTTCCAGAGCACTTTCATGTTTGAAAATAGACCATACAGCTGTGGGGAAGGACATAATTCATATAAATACAGGCAGCTGCTGGCCAGGAGTAAGTTTTGATGTGTTGGGCCATCCTTACTTTTTCACACAGCGATTTTATAGGTAGCATGTTCCTTTGAAACGAGTGCACATTTTTAGGGAGGCACAGACTAGGGCATGGATACTCAAGTAGCTTTTTATATCCCTCCATTTGTTTGATGGTTCAATATTTCTGAAAAAACAGTGCTGTTACGCAGAAGGTTCGTGACCACCAGAGTTCACTTCAGTTTGTACTGGGGGAGTGTGAAAAAACCTGGCATATTTCCAATTCAGTGCCTGATCAAATGACAACGTCGACAAGCTTTGTTACCCAGTATTGAGTTGGCAGCCTTAATGTCCCTTTATGCAAACCCAAACACCTTCACTAAGTCAAAGGCATGTTTGCAGCAAATGTTTCATTTGCTGTTCATTCGATTAATGGAAGTTTGTTTTATGGAATATGAAAAAGATATTTTCCCTCTATAATTTTACTGTTTTTAAATTATTCAAGATGCCATAGCAAATGTACCATAGGAGGCTGTACTTGAGTGCTTTGGATTTGGTTTTGAGAGATCTTCCCTCTTCTATGAGGAACAGGCTTTTTGGTATGAATTAAAAATACAGGTATGTATGTTTAGCTATATCCATGCTGCTGGTGGTAACTGGGAAATACAAATGGGGTTTAATTTGGGGAGAGTTCATTCATTATGCCCAGAGCAGCCAGTGCTGCTCCCCCACCCTGGAGGAGCTGTAGCTCTGAGGAGTGGTGATACAGCAAGGCTGTGTCACACCTGCCTGTTAATATCTATTGTCAGGATGGTTTTATCAGCAAAGCTCATAAAATGGAATGAACTTTTAGAAAAGTGTGTGAAAGCTTAAGTTACCAGAGGAAAAATTCATCAGTTTTATTAAAATAACAGCTTAATTATGACTCCCTGCATAGGCACTATGGTATTAGGATGTCTCTTTAACCTTCATTACTGGTCGTGCTTCATTTGTTTCTGATTAATTAACTCCCTTAAACAAGATAGGAGCTAAATGAATGGTTAAAAAAGACATTCTTATACTAGGCTTAATGTCTGCATCACTTTTTTTTTCTACTGTGACCTAAAACTAAAGGTTTTAATGTAGGGTTTTTTATTTTTCTCAGAGTCAGCTGATATGTTCAATCACAACATATTTTTAGGGGGTTTGAATTTATTTAGTTTTTCCTCCTAAGTGTTGTTGTGTGATGTCTGTTTGCCACTTCAGGAATATTATTTTGTTCTTTCTGCCTAGCAGATTCTCTTAAAAGAATTCTAAATTTCTAAGTACTCTAAAGTTACTTTAGTACTTTCAGAAGTACAGGGTTTTTAAAGGACAAGTATCAGTGAGCTTCTCTAGTACTCTCTGACTGTCCAGAATAGTTTCCATCCTTTCGCAGAAGTTGCTGATGCACCTCCTGTTTTTCAGCATCTGATGGCTGCTGAACAGCAGCCTCAGATACCTCATTATCTCCTGTGTGAGGGCTGTGTGGTGGCCCAGGAGCCTCACACCGTGTGTGCCCTACAGGCAGGGATGGCCTCTGAGCTGGGCTTGTACCTCTGACAGTGAACTGACCTTTTGTGAGCTTTCTCCGAGGCAGGGATAGATCTCTGTATTCACAGGGCACCGTTAGTAGTTAATAAAACCCAGTGTCATGTGTGGTTTAATGATGCTAACTTGAAAAAAATAAAGAAGAATGTGTTTTGGGAGAACTCTTAAGTGATTATTGTGCTGATTAGTGTTCACAGTGGCCTTCATTTCCTTTGATTTGCCACCTAGACAGTGTAATGTATAAATACACTCACAGGCTCTTGGAATTCCAGTTTCCTACACATTCTTCCTCCCTTAGAATTAGCCTCATTACATAGTATGAAATCAAATTTCAGTTTATTTAAACTGCATTTCTGTAGATACCAGCAGTTATGTTCAGATGTGTGAGTAGAAAGGGGGGGAAATTTGTGTTGAAACCTGAAGGTGTGATTAGCAGGCTGAAAAAGTTTAGATCCTGCTGTGCCTGTGAAACACCATCTGCTCTGGCAGCGACTGCCCTGAAGGAATTGGCTCGGATTGGAAGGAGTAAAGGCACGCTAGCAGAGTTTTCCTCTTGGCCAGTCAGATCTGCAAGAGGCAGACTTTATTTTGCACAGAGAAAGATGAATATTGCTCCAGGTTTTACTGTTTCCACTGAGATTGTCCATACAAAAGGGCACTGAGACACAGCTGGAAATAATTCATTAATGATGACATGATTAGTCCCAGCATGTTAGTATAGGATGGAGCATTGTATTTCATATCTTAACTAAAAACCACAAACAAGCCTGTCTTGTCCACCCTGCATGTGTCCTCCTTCTGTCCTTGTTTCAGATAACTGCATTTTCGGGGCAGCAGAGTATCCTTTTGGGGGTCAGTGGAACATGCTTACAAAGCAAATTTCAAACGAACCTTGCAATGAGAGAATTTCCATAGATTATTCACACAGATGTTTAGACATCTTCTAATTTTCTTTTTTAATTTTTTTTTTTTGTGTTTTGTTTTTTGTTTAAATGGTAAAAAAGCTGTAGAATGTTACTTAGGATCTTTCCAGTGATTAAAGAACTGTAGTATGTCTATCTGAAGTTAAAATGAGTTATTACTATGATATAAACGACAGCTTTTTGCTGTTATGGCAAAGCACAGTTGAAAGTATTTTGATTATAAGTATCTGTTAGCTTATTTTTAGGCAGTTGTAGAAAGCATTAATTAGAATTTGTATCAGCATTTCTTGCCATTTTTTATTCAGCACAGCAGAATATTTCCATGTCCTCATAATACAGAAGGTCTAATTTTTCCTTCTATTTGGAATCTCTGCTTGAGCAAGTTTGATTAAGAAAGAAGAGTTTGGAACAGCTTTTGTGCTAATGACCAGTCT
>VZRX01005424.1:64821-85873 GCA_013398075.1 Notiomystis cincta | reverse complement strand
TGCTTTTAATTAATTTTTCATAACTGGCAGCCTATTCATTAGGTGCCAAAGAATTTGCAACAAGTTTGAAAACAATAAGTTTGCAAGTGATTTTCTATGATGTCAAGATGAAAATAAGAAAATGAGAGTGGATGAGCAGAGGCAGATGTGATGCTGGCTATTGCTTTTTAAGTGTGATCTGTGTTTTCAAATCCTCTGAGGCAATGACTGTCATATCAGAGACATCTGCAGAATTTTTTCATCTGTCTGATGAAAAACCAGTACTTTATTCTATGTATGATGGATAAGAATTTGTTATGAAGAGCAAAAATCAAAACTAGGTAAGAGATCCTAAGCTTCAAACAATCTTGTTAAAGCTGAGTAAAATTCAGTGCTTACATGTAAAATTTGTATAACTCATTATTAGGCATAACATTTCAGGACAAATTAATTTAGAAAGTGATATTACATCTGCAAACATGAAATTGGCATCTTGTTTAGGAAAGTGTCTTACACCTTTAGAAAATATTTAAACTGTGCTTTGTGTGATAAGGAGATGCCATTTCAGGTATCTGCAGAAGCCAGTACAGCTTCAATAATGGACCTCTAAAAGTATATTTAATCCTGTGTAATGTGTCTTTCATGAGAGTAGATACTGTTAAAATCTCCCTGCTAAAGATTTGTAAGTCTTCCATGCTTGCCTTAACACTTGTTCTAGTAGGAAGCTCCCTAGAGTCAGCAGAGCACTTAAGCTTTCAAGTGGAAAAGAACATGTGTTTTGCAGTGTTTAAGGATTGAGATTATGGTCCTTACTTGTTTAAAAATTCACAGAGCTTAATGTAATTTATAACTTTAGCAAGTGTTAACAGTCTTGAATACATTCCTAGAGCTATGTTTCTTTCACCTGTCTGGTGATGGATAGGTTTAGTGTGCCTTTAAAAGCCATATTTTTATTTTTAATTATTTGGGCCTTGAAAGTACAAAAAAAAAATTTTCCAGGAGATTAAGGTTCAAAAGTAAATTGCTTATTTGCTTGTCTTTTTTTGCAATATCATTTTTCTTTCTTTTTCCCAGTCTTTACCTTTTCTTCATTTACAGCAATTTTAATACCTCTTCCTACCAGTGTGTTTTCTCTTTCTTTGTTCAGTACCATAATTTGGTCCAAAATTACAAGTGTCTGTTTTAGCAGAGATATGAAAATGCTCTGACTCAAAATACTTGATCTTTTTAGAAACATAGCAATCAAATTATCATTTGAAAAAATTATAGAACATTTGGTAACATATAACTTGTAACAGAAGAACGAAATATTTATTTGCACTTAGAGCATTAAAATGTTTCTAGAATATTACTTGTAACTGTCCATTATTGAAAAGTTATACACAATTCAAGATGGTGCATACATTTATTTTTTACAGTCATGCAGACCTCCTCTTTTACCTTGATACTACATTATATTGGAAAGCTCTTTGTTCATTTTGCTCTTGCAGTTCTGCAGGTTAGATGCAAGGTGCTCACTGATCTGCTTCATTCTCTGTAAGCACAACTGCAAATTTATTTGTGAGATCTGAGCTCTTAAGATGTGGGCTTTGGTGGCTGGGAGCTTATGCTTTGCTGCCCAAAGAGAATCTGAGTGTGTTTGATAGTTTCAAAACTCAAAACAATCCCCTGTTTGTTTATTCCCTGGATGGAGGGGACAAAGGTTTTCTAGGTTGGTTTGGGGTTTGGTGTTTTTGGTTTTTATTACGAAGACTAAACCTTTACACATCTTGTTTATGTTTTACCTTGCTCTCTCCTGTTGTAAGCAAGTGAGGAGGGAGAAATAGGAGTAGTATTGACTCAAGGGCTGCAGTTGTAGCAAGAGGAGCTGGCTGACTAATGATAATATGGAGTGAGCTGTGCCTCAAAAAATAATTACTGAACATCTTCCTCCCTTCACTCCACCGTTCAAAATGGAGGGAAACAATCAGAGGATTTGTATTTGTCATTGTACCCTCCTGCAGTGGTTGAGAGCTACAGGAAAGCTTTGCCTGATCTTTGTAGTACTGACAAGGAATTTAGTTGAGGCGTTTCATTGTGATTCCAGCTTGGGTTGTAACAGGATCAGCAGGAGCAGAGGAATATTTTCTGTCCTGTTACCTTGAGCTTTATTTACCTCCATAAGGCAAGCACATTTAACTGGACTTTCTCAGAATTTTTTTCTCTTTTTAAGGAAATTTTGAAGTTTATTTCCAGTATTTGAGTAATACTTTGGTTCAGCATATCTGTTAGATTCCCAGCTTTGTCCCAGGTCTGTCTTTTTCTTCTCATCATCTCTGATTCCCTCACTGAGATGTTCTGCAGTGGTACCCCTGCAGATTTCAAAAAGAGGGATAAGTCAAAGAAGACCAGAGTTAAAAAGAACAGTGAGTTCCCTGCCTCTTTCTTGTCATGAGCATCATTTGGGATGTCACCTAGCTTGGTGGCCAGAGCTGTATTTTACTTCTTGTGTCCCAGACTTTAGCAGGAGACAGAGCTGGACAAAACTATACTGTGATGGCAGATTCCACAGTCAGTAGATTGGTATGAGGCAGTCAACAATTCTGAGTATTGTAAAAGTACCATGCCAGTAGTATTTGGATAGATTTCCAACCCTTGTAGAGGCTTTTGTTCATATTTGTATGTAAATATTTTTTAGTGCCCTCTGACAGAACTTGTATGTAGATGTTCTTCCACTTGTTCTTTTCCAGTTAGCTAAAACTCATTTTTTCAAAGATATCCTCAGCAACCATTTTATCTTTTAGTTTTGGGGAACTTGTCTGAACCTTGAATCCCATAAGCTAAAGCCATCATGTGGCTCATGACTTTTCTCAGGGCTCCTTAATCCACTGAAGAGAGTGGATAGAGTTAGGGTGGGAATCTTTTGCATCTTGCTAGCATGTGCTGGTTTGCTTCCCTCCCATACAGGGATATTTGGGTTCCTCAACATGCCTTGTGCCATCCCAGGTTTTCTGCTTATCATTGCCTCCTCATCCCTGAAGCTTCTTGATCTTATTCTGGAATTTCCATAATCACACGCTAGACTACTTCCATTATTTTTTTCCTGAGCTGGCTTTCCATTCAGTTGAGGAAAACTGTGGGTAAAGAAAATGTTTCTTTCTTCTGCCTTCCTACAAACTAGCACAGAGGAATAACATAAGAGGAATGCAGATGAATGGGAAGAAGCTAAGAAGTGATGATATAAAGAAAAGTCTATATTAATAGAGTAGGAAAGCCTGCTGATGGAAACATCTGTATTTTGAGAAAAACACCACTGAGATGCTAGAAAATAGTTAATTCCTGACTAAGCCAGAGCATCGATGATGTTGTGTTAACTTTTTGGTTTCTTGTTTTCTATAGAAGTAGAGGTGACAGTGCATACTTGCATACTGTTCTTGGGAGTTTTATTTCAGGCTGCTCCTTCCTCTGTTCCCCTGGGCTTTTTAGCCTAAAACTTGTTATTTTATATTTTGGAATATAATTAAGTTATGATACGAGATTTGAGCAGGAAGGCTTCCCAAGAAACTGGAGAAACAGGGTGGATTAGAAAGAATGAGAGTACCAGTTAGTGGAAAATCAGGATGTTTTCCATCTCCTGGCAGAGCAGTTCTGGCATGATGGGGACTGGCCCCTGAGTGAGTAAGCTTTGGGGAAAGGCATCCTGAGAAGCCCCTGCCGTTGCCTCCTGCCTGCACCTTCACATTTTCGGTACCCAGTTCTCTCTGGTGGTCAGGAAGCTGCTGCTGTGACAGGTTGTTCTGGCTGGCCCTCATCTGTTTCAGGAGGCTTGAGGGGGGTTTCCCATTTGCAAGTGCGCTGAGGAGATCAGGCAGTGAAGGGAGGAGACGTTTTCACCGGTAAATTTCATGTGCATTTTTCCTTGGTGAGCGATTGCCCAGAATTTTTAACAACAAAAACATCAAAAAATTACTTGTATCTCACCTTTTCGCTTTCTTTGTGGCCAGCAACCATTCCCATAGCACAGAAAAACAGTCGTGTTTTACACCGGATAAGCACTGATGTCAGCACAGAAAAGCTCTGTGCTGAAAATAGTTTGTTTCATGTTTATTCATGTCCTGAAATGACCAAATTCAAATTCACATTTAGGAACTAAACTGTAAAATAATCTATTTTTCGTGTGTTCAGTATATTGTCAGAAAGGCCAGCATTTGTTCTTTTTTATATTTTTTTTTTCTCTAGAATCTGCAGTTTCCCTGCTTACTGGTGAGATCCATGCTCTCCTCATTTTTTTAGATCAAAACATGATTTAAAAAAAAATGGTGTATACAGTTTTTTGATACATTTTAAAAATATGTTTGCTACTTATAAATGAGTCTCCAGCTACTTATAAATGAGTCTACACCTGTTTGAATTGAATGAGAAGCAGTTTGATAGATAATCTTGATATCTGTATTTAATTTACTTTAAGTATAGTACAAACCCAGGAAAATTCTGTAGCTATAAATTTAAGGTCAGAAATACATATAACTCATTGTTTTGTGTAAAGTCTGCAGGCAACTAATTTTTTTAGAATTTAACTTGTGGCTGAAACTTTCAGTAGTGGAGATACAAATTAAAAGACACATTTTTTTTAAAAAAATAATTTTTAATTGTTTTCTTTCTCATCCTTTCCTTCTCAATTAGAAATAGAAAAGGTGGACGGCTGCTGCCAAGGTGTGAGAAAATGCAAACGCCTGCGCAAAGGCCGGCTGTAAAAAGTCGGCTTGGGCTAAGCTGGGCTCACTGCAAAGATGCCACTCAAGGGTTAAGGCGAGCGTTTCTCTGGCTGCTGAGTGAAACAGGATGCAGTGACTACATTGTCAGACTGCTGGTGTGAGTGCAAACAGATGAGGAAATGCTGGATCAGGCACTTCAGCAACTTGGGCTGTTCCCTAGGAAACCGCTTGCGTCATACTTGCCAGCAATTAGCTTACAGTTCTTTTATTTTTGATAGTGTTGCAAGCTGAACTCGCCTCTTACAAAGGGAGAGACTGGCTCCATCTCAAGCCCTCTGCTTGTGACTGCGGCCGCGGCGCTCAAGAGAATTTGCGAAGCGTTACTTGGGATAATTTTTCAATTTATTTAAACTTTCCACGTCGCTTCTGTAAAGAAGCCGTGCTCGGTTCACAAAAATGTACAATCGCGTTTCTGCGACCTGTGTGAAAATGACCTTCCCTAGTCACCAAAATTAAATGCTCTGCAAGTTTCACCAACATCTGGGATATCACCACCTTTCCCAGAAATTAATCTGAAGTATTTTTGTGTGCTACATATTGAAACATAGTTTTCAAAATTACTGTTACCTGAGGCTTAGCCTCTAATGCAAGGGATTTTTTTTCTGAATCCTTTTTTTCTGTGTTGATTAAAATTCAGTTGCTTCCAGTGGTTACCTAGCCGCTGATATAAACCAGTTAGTGTTGAAAGCAGCATGTGTTTTATCTCAGAAAACCATCGTATCTTCTGTATTTCACTTAAAAACTGTAAACAAATTTACACTAACTGGCTTAATATTGGTGCACGTTGTTAGTATGGGTATTGCCCCGTGGATAGCTATGGCTGGGTTTTCTTTAGGGAAAAATCACACAGTGACCAACAGGTTAAACCAGAAATGTTGGTGTTTTAATTTTTCCATGGATTTGTTACACAGGGAAACACATGAAAAAACTTAGATTTTAACAAACTAGAATTATAGTATGTAGCTGAAGGCCAGACTTGTTAAAATGTCGAGGTTAATACAGAATAAACATATTCCTCTGTTTGTTTGATGCTTAAAAAGTCAGTATAATTTAAATGTTAAATACCAGGATTTTCAAATTATTTTCAAAGAATTTAATCCATATTAAAAGCATAAAGGAAAAAAGACAGCCAAACAAATCACCAAATCTTCCCAATTTCGAACCCTACTTTCTCCTCCCTTTCACTGCCAAGCCCTTGAGTACAAGGCTTAGAAAGATTGAGTATCTTCCCTTCTGCACATTTATGATAAATTGGCTTGGCTGTATGAGTCTGGCAGCCCATATTCTTAGGGCATTTTTTGGACTGCAGGCCAGTGTCATTTATGGTTAGCTGGTCACTGGGGTTGCATTCCAAATGGTGATCACTGTCTGTGTGGCCTGGGACCTTTGTACAGGTTTCTCTCCAATTGTATTTTACTTAAATCAAAAAAAAAAAAAAAGGTGTGGAGGTGGCTAAAACACCAGGGGTTTATTGGCCATTAAAGAGGAAGAGCAGCAAGTTTTGCTCATGTTTCAGAGCAGTTTGGCTGAGTTGCCCAGCCTCACTAAGACAATGCATGTGGCCTCTGCTTGGTAAGGGCTGTATTTGGTGTGTGTTTGTATTGGCTCAGCTGCAAGATATGAAGGTTTGCTGTTGAAGTCATTGGGTATTGGGACTTAAATCTGTGTGATCAATAAACAGCTAGTGGAGATGTTAACAGAGCAAGATGTGGAAATCAGAGTTTTGAATTTTGTCCTTCATTTTCTTTGCCCCTTCAATTCTGCACAGTAAAATGGAGGCTATGGTGTCATCAGGTCACTGTTGGGTTCCATTTTGTCCTGTAATTCTGCCAGTTTTTTTAGGGTAATTCATGCAAGTTATGCAGTACATCAGGCATATTGAATATTTTGTTTCATCCTTGTTTAGTATTTTAGCCTCACAAGCCTTGTTACTTTTCCTTCAATGAAGGAAATGGGAGTTACATGATCACATATTTATGTTTCTGCATAATTTTAATATTATTTAATTATCTGTATTTGATCTTCCTTCTGGCACTTATTAGCTCTTCTCAAAGTGCTTTTATGAGCTGACAATGCTCAGTTGTTGTTCTCTGGGTTCTCAGCCAGACTGTTTGGTATACATGCATGTTGCAAAAGATAAGTCTCTAATAACAGATGGAACTGGATGCTACTTGGCTATTTCATCTTTCAGGCTTTACAGTAAGGGACTGAGTGTTTTTCAGCAAAATTAGTGATGCTTTGCCCAGTTCCTGGGGAAACATTTGGTTTATATCTGTCAGTGTCATGACAAGTCAACTTGTCTCATGCTGTTTGTTCTGTAACAGAACCAGTCAAATGGGTTGGGGCTATGAAAGAAAAGGGACTAAGGTCTCTTCCATCTCCTTCTGATCATGATTTTTACAAATTAGCAAAATGTTTTTGTAACTCTTATGAACTATTTTGTAGAAAACTCCACTGAAAACATGAAGAAAATGACTGACAATCTATTTTTTTTAAAATGTGTGTATCTAAAATGGCCAGCAGTCAGATCACCTTGCATGGAAAGTTTTGTGCATCAGGAATGTTTCCATGTTTTTCTGAGCAGCACAAAGGTGTGTTTTCTTTGGTTTGTGTCCTCATCATATTCCTAAATGATCATTAGAATCCCCTTAATGTGCAGCCTTTAAAAAAAAATATTATTATTATTCCCATTGTCTAATTTGAATAACTTTCTTCCAGGTCTTTTTATCTTCAAACTATCTTTGCCAGGAATGTTTTTTTTAATTTCTATGTAATCATTAAGATCAATGCAGAAAATTATATAAATTTATTTCTGTTCACCAGCCCCATTCTCCTGATACTAAAATCTTCCTATTTCTTATGAAGGGGAAATTTCTCTACATCTCCACCCTAGAACATCACAATTTCAGCCTGTGGTAAACCTATCATTGGGCTTCTTTGTTTGTTTTGGATTTTCAGAGGATAAAAGCTAGGGGGAATAACAGAGAGGAACGCCATGGCCATCTCTAAATTTTCCTGGCATGTCACAAGTTTTCCTTTACTATTTTGTGATTTTCACAGTTTATTTATTTGCTGTGTCCAAGTAACTAACTTGTTCCCAGTTTCTTCAGTATTAGGCTTCCTCTCAGTGTGTTTGGTGTCCACACAGAATTTGAGTCCTTGACTGATCAATAGAATGTAACAGTTTCCTAAAATCCTGTGGAACAGAGAAATCACTTCTCCTTCTCATTGCTTTAGATTAGAGTTGCAGATGATTTTTCTCAGTCTTCATATCCCACTACAGTTTCCTTCTGGGATAGTAATTTTATAACCATTTTTGACTTAAAATTTATCCTCTGTACATTGTACTTATTTAGGGAAATGTTTTTGTTCAGATGCATGCTGGAGGCCAAGACTTCAATGACTTTTAAAATCAAGTGATTTAGTGCTATCAGTAACTTTTCTATACCTCCTTCCTTTTTTTCCACCCTCCTTTATTTATTTACTTTTTAAAAATTGGAATGCTGACCTCTTGTATTTGTCTCTGCTATATTCTATTCCCTCCCCAGTCTTCCTCATTGTTCCTTCACATGTTGGTGGGAGTAGTCTTTAGGAGGTTATTTTTTGCCTCTTGTTTTGCTCATAATACCAGCAGCAGAACCAAGTAAAATGTGTGGTGCAAATGCAGGTTTTTTGCCTGGGAGGTACACTTGCAGAGTAAATCTTGATTAAAATTATGTGTTCTGAGGTCAGAGCATGATTTTTTGATGCTAAGAACTATGTCCAATTTAGATTAGTTTTTATACAGTCACAAAAAGTGAATTTTTTTACGTTGACTTTTGGACATACAGTTTCTAATCTGAGCACTTCTACTCAAATATTCCAATTCCCTGAATGCTTTATGGCACTAGCCCTCAGAGGAGTGGTCCTTCCCAGCCCTGTCTGCTCATTCCTGCCCTGGCACCATCCCCCATTGTGCTGACACAAGCATTCATGGGGCTACACAGTGAACTAAATTGGGGAACTAATCCGTGTTAAAAGTAATCAGTTCTTTTTTGTAGCTCCTTGCCACGTGTCTGCGTAAATGCTTTTGCTGCAAAAGGGAGGGAGTCACCCAGGGATGGGAATGAGCAGCAGAGGGGAGGGCAGGGCTGCAGCTTTATTGTGGCCATGCCAAGTTGTGCTGATTTAAGAGAACTAATGGCACTGCCGTGTGAAGAATGGATGTGTTCAGATCTTCCCAATAAATCAGTCAAAAGAGCATCCCCTCATGCCCAAAAGCCTCTGTATTTTTTTCCATGTCTTGAGTGAACCATATATTCTGCATTGTCTGTTTGAAGCAAAGGAACAGAATGCTCCAGCACTGGATGGCTGAAATATGGCAAACAGGTAGTTAAAATGAAGCAGTTGCAGGCAGATGTAGTACCATGCTTGCAACACACAATGTTTTACACCAAGTTTTCACAAAGGCTTTGAATGGAAAGGTGCAGTTTAGATATTGAAGTGAGACTTGTACACAAATGGAACAGAGGGTTTGTTTGAAGGACCATTTAAGATTGTGTGTCACAGGCAGAATCATACTGCATTCATACATCAGTACAGAATGAACTGGCAAAGGGCACGTGTGAATTGGGCTCTTCCAAATACCAGAATATTTGGCACTCTTTTAAAACAGTGCTTTAATACCGTTCTGTTTATGTGAAAATTCTTCATAGTTCTTGGAAAGAAATAAAAAGAAAATTTTATAAAACTGTAACAAACACTTCTGTGAGTCACCTTCTGAGTCTTGGACTCTCATCAATTTGTCATGATTCCATCTGCAGGACTAAAGGTGTAATAATGTAGTGAAGAAAACTATTACCTGGGAATGCAGGATTGGAAACCCTCTTATACTGAGGCAGCAAGTGTCTGTCCCTCTGATGCTTCTATGTGATGATTTTTCTGACTTTTGTGGGTAGCTGAAGTTCAGATAAGTAAATTGCTACCGTCAGGAAGCTTCTGTCCAGCTCTTTGTAGTAATCCTCCTTGGCTCTTAATTTTCACATTGCCAAAAATTCACATATGGGACAGCAAGAAATAGGAAAATACGATGAAAATGTCAGTTCTCACAAATGTTTCAAGCCCAGGATGAACTTCATGGGGCAAACAGGTCCTATGACTTTGTTCCTGCCATTTCCTTTGTTCCATCCAGTTTGCAATTTTCTATGATGTGGAACTGGGCAATCCAATCATATATTGCTTAGTGGTTTTATAATAACTCCTAGTCTGTGGTATGTTCATTTTGCAGAGTTATCTGCTTAGCTATTCTGTCTGTCACCCCTTCAGAAGAATCACCAGTGTAAGAGGCATTAAGTCACCAAGACAATTTTTTGCAGAAGGGATTGGGAGTGGAGATAGAAGCAGGAGCACCACGTGTGTCATTTCAGCTTTTGAACAAATCCAGCTGCTGAGGAATAGACACAAATGACTTCAGGTGTCTGTTTCTTTTGTGAACTTCTTGTGCTTTCTTCTACTATCTGCTCAAGGTTTGTGATCAAAGAGAAAATCGTGTGAAAACATCTGTGGCCCTGCTGTTTGGAGTTGTTAGCTCTATTCTTTTATATGAAATCTGAAATATTAAATCTTGCATTGTGCAACTAATGATGCGCTCCTAACTCAAGGACTGCTACTTACCACCTAATCATTATTATCTTTTAAAATAATGTTCAGGAAGATAAGGAGGAAATTTGCTCTTGAGTCAATTCACATTTTTTTAAACCAAAACATTAACAAAAATGTTGATTACAAAGATCAAACTCAAACCTGGGAGAACAGAGAAGGAAGTGAAAAATAAACAGGAGAGAAAGCCTTAATCACATAAAGAGGAAACTTTAGAAACTTGAAGTTTGTAAGTAAAGCCTAATATCAAGCTGAATTAGTGTGATCATTTTTGATCTTCCATATCAATCATTCCTAGCCAGAAGATGGAGTTAGAACACTTTAATTTTATTATGTCAAACAAGCAATTTTTAGGTCTTTATCTATTTGGTAGTGATTGTACACAGGGATGTGTTCTAGACAATGTGGTGTGAAGTATGAAGGATGTGCAGGATCCTCTGTCACCAGAATTCCCAGAACATCAGAGAATCATGGAATGGCTGGGTTGGAAGATCAGCTCAGTCTATCCCCACCCTGCCATGAGCAGGGACACCTTCCACCAGACCAAGGTGCTCAGAGCCCCTTCCAACCTGGCTTTGAACACTGCCAGGGATGTGTTCTGGAATGCCTTGAGTAAGCATGGCTCCTTGAAAGAAATACACTGAGGAGCTGAGATAGAACAGACTTTTCAACTGAAAACACGATCAGAAATCAGATTTTGTAACAAACAGTTGAGGAGATTTATCCATTGACCAGTTTGACAAGCACTTTGAAGAGTGTGGCTCTTAGCAGTCATCCACTATAATGCCTGTAAAGAGGTATAAATTACCCTATAACATCTCAAGAGAAGGGGCACAGTGCCTCCTCTTTGTGGTGGCCCTAAACCAGCTGTATGTAGTGTTGCCAGTGGTTCAGTGTACTGTGAAATCTGCTCAGGAAACTGGGTGAGCATGGGTGGGTGTTTCGTGCTGAATTCCATTCTGCCATTAATCTTTCTGATAAATTAAATATTTGGAAAAGTCGCCCACAAGACTTTAAATATTTTGCCAAATCTCCTTGCTGTGGCTGATGAACTGTCAAAAGTTGAATGCTCTGTGAATTTAGCCAATGTTTCCTGTAAATGCTCAGTGCCATCAGGGATATAACCCCAGGCGAGACCAGGCAATTCTAATCTGATTTCCCTGCTTTAGTTTTTAAAGCTTGCTGTCTGGGGGCCTCCAGTCAAAAATCTGTCTTTCTTATATATTACAGGCTTGGTTCCCAATGCAAATGTCCTATGTGCAGATTTTGGTTAATTAATTAGCTTGGTTACAGCCCTGTGTGAGTCAAGGAAAAGTAAAGGTCGCCCCTTTATCTGTTGGTCAGAAACAAGCATCAAACAGAAATGATTGCAGGATCTCTTAAATGTTAGCTTTGGTATTTAACATATAGCTTGATTCACAATAAGGTTACAGATTTCTGTTGCTTTGGTAAAACTCTAAAAGAAGCTACCACAGTTTTGGGTTTTTTAGGTTTCATTATGTAAAAGAGAGTTTTAGCCTCTATTTTCTTGGAACACTTGTAAAGGATTCTTGTTTTGACAAAATGCTTAGAGACAGTATTTTCAGAAGACAGTATTTTGTCAGAAAATTTCAACTAAGTATTCAAAATGTTTCAAATTTTCAATATGAAAATTAGGAATACTGAGATGATAATTAACACCATTCATTCCACAGGTTTTTCTAAGTGCTTTGTGTATCTTTATTGGTTTTATTTGACTGAAGAATTGCTGAATTCTGCTGTGCTGGTTACTTAGTAATGATTGTTAGAACATTTACTTTGAAGCCTAAATTAAAAAAAAAAAAATCACTATGCCCCAAAATTTAAAAATTTTAAAAAGGAAAGAAAGAAAATTAGAATGTCCAGCAATCACAGAAGATACCTGCCTTCCCCACCTAATTTCAGGTCTGTTTATTTAGTGACTGAACTATTTTGTTGTCTAAATACTGTAAAATTCCCTGTATTTTCACACTAAAGTCTCACAACTTCAAGATAGCTTTTTATGTTAGCAAAATTGCCAATGTCAAAAGTATAATCAGAGATCCTTAGAATTAAATAACAGCTTTTGCATTTTGCTGTTTAAACTATATTGCTTAGTATTCTGACTAGTTTGATAACTGATGTGAACTGTCTTTGTTTAAGCAGTTGTAATCATTTTTAATAACCATTTATACACACTGAGAAACTGCATTTTCTAGTTTGCAAAGTAGTAGCTCATTTTCTGTGGCCTGAGGCAACTAATTAAAACTGTTTCAGTGTGAAAGTGGGAGTCAACATTATTTAACGTAGTAACGTGACTCAGTCTTATGGTGTTAGTAAGTTTGAAGTTTCTACGTCAGTGTTTTCAAGCACCAATATTGATTTCTTTTCATTGGAGAGAAATTAATTGAACTGTTTGACTCAGCATTTCTTTTTTAAGTAGCTTTTTCCAGTCTTAACCAACTCATTTTGTGAACTCTCAAGTTGAGTTTCCTCTGGAACATCTTTCATGATTGAAGCTTTAGTCCTGAACTTGGACTGATTCTTGAAATTATAGCCCTTTCAAGAAGCTAAAGCATAAATATATCCCTACAGTTTATGACACAAGACAAAAAGGCTTGAAGAAATAATTTCCTGTTTCCTATTTTATTTTCCTGTTAAATTCTAATAAAAGACACTGTCCTATCAGGCCACAACAACCCCCTGCAGCACTACAGGCTGAGGGAAGAGTGGCTGGAAAAGTGTCTGTCAGAAAAGGACTTGGAAGTGCTGGTTGAGAGCTGCTGACCATGAGCCAGGGGGCCCAGAGGGCCAATGGTATCCTGGCTTGTGCCATAAATAGTGTGGCCAGCAGCACCAGGGCAGGGACCGCCCCCTGTGCTGGGCACTGCTGGGGCCACACCTCCAGTGCTGTGTCCAGTTCAGCACATGGAGGGGCTGGAGAGAGTCCAGAGAAGGGAAACGGAGCTGGGACAGGGGCTGGAGCACCAGTCCTGTGAGGAGCAGCTGAGGGAGCTGGGGGTGTCCAGCCTGGAGAAAAGGAGGCTCAGGGGTGACCTTGTCACTCTCTGCAATGGCTTGAAGAGATTGTAGCCAGGTGGGGGTCCATCTCTTCTCCCAGGCAGCCAGCAACAGGGTGAGAGGAGATGGCCTCAAGCTGCCCCAGGAGAGGTTTAGGTTGGATATTAGGAAACATATTTTCATGGAGGGGATTGTAAAGCATTGGAACAGGCTGCCCAGGGCAGCAGTGTAGTCATCATCCCTGGAAGTGTTCAAGCCCATGTGGTTAGGGTACTTGAGGACAGGGTTTGATGGTGAACATGGTGGTAGTGCTAAACCTAGATGGACTTGATGATCTTTAAGTTCTTTCCCAACATTAAAAAATCTGTGATTCTGTAATTGTATCTGGACTAGGTAAAGAATTTTTGTTCTCTCACCACAGATATCTGTTTTCCAGATTGTCTCTCAAGTGGCTCTTCTGGCCTTCTTTTTGGATATACTTCTCTAGGGTAATTTATTTGGGATATAACCCTCTATTTAATTATGACCTTAATGTAAATGTAGACAAATTTATATATCAACACATAGTGTGCACACATTGTAGTTTAATTCAAATACCTTTCTGTCACGCAATCACTCAAAATGCCACATGCAAATCATAGAATGGTTTGGGTTGGAAGGGACCTTAATGTTCTGGTTCCACCCCCCTGCCATGGGCAGAGACACCTTCCACTAGACCAGGTTTTTCAGGGCCCCATCCAGAGTGGCCTTGAACACTGCTGGGGATGGGGCATCCACCACCTACCCTGGGCAACCTGTGCCAGTGCCTCACCACCCTCACAGTAAAGAATTTCTTCCAAAGATCAGTTCCAAACCTGCTCTTCCTCAGTTTGAAGCCATTTCCCCTGTTCTGTCACTGCAGTTGCTGATGGAGTCCCTTCTCTGGCTTTCCTGTAGGCCCCTTTCAGGTGCTGGAGGGTTGCTATGAGGTCTCCATGCAGCCTTCTCTCCTCTGGGCTGAACAGCCTCAGCTTTGTCAGCCTGAAATATTCATCCTTAGCATCTTTGAAATCGTTGCTTATATCAGAGAAATTTGGCAGAGGATAAACATCCAACTCCACATTGCTAGGTAATCCAGTCATAAGACCAAACTTTCAAGGATTTCATCATTTGTACTCCTCACAGAGCTATTTGCCCCTTTTACTGAAAAAGTGTGTTTATTGCCCTGATACTCCTTGTTGAGATGTTTATTCAAATTTTGGGGAGATGATCTGCTCTGCAGTGAAACATGACAGTGTATTTCCTGGGATGTTACAGGCCTTCATTTGTTGCTCTTTGGTCTTTACCCATTATGGAAACAAGCTGTCTAGCAGTGACAGCTCCAAAATAAATGAAATGCTGACTTATTTATTGGCTAATTTTTTTTTTTTGTGTGTGCTCTGTGCCTTTCTTGCAGAGACTACACTTCTTTTTTATTGTGGTAGGCTACTAAATAGAAATGGCAATGGCCATTCTCTGGAGGATGAGCTTGAACAAGTTTTGATCTGGCATGAGGCCTGATTCACTGCTTCTGCTGGGATGTGAGAGAAAGTTGTCTCACATTTTATTTTGTTGTATGTATTCAGAAATAAAAGGATAGCTCACAGTCTATTCTTGCAGAGCCCTAAGTAGTAAAATGGACAGCACATAAAAGGATGAAGCAAAGAAGCTTGCTTTTCAAGCAAAAAATGAGTTTTCATAGAATTTCTTTTCACTAAATGACCAGAAAGCATGAAGTTTTACTAACATTGATTACCAGTCATTTTCCTCAGTCTTTTCTGATGCTTAGAGTTATTTTCCCCCTCCTCTAAGGAATGAAACTTATGTGTTTTGGAAGAATGTTTCTCATTGTATCTCCAAGTTCACATTTTGTCTGCAGATAAGGTGGTTTTTATGTTTATAGTTTATTACATTGCTCATATGCATGTGTCATCTGTTTAGGCAGTGAGGTGATGTTTTTGTTTGTTTTAAAATTAACTAGCTAACATTTACGAAGGAGAGGGTGAAGGAGGGAAATGACACTTACTTAAAACTTGGCCATTTCCAAGACCAGTTATTAGAGCAACAAAATTAATCTCCCAGTAAGTCTTACCTCTTTGTGGGTCACAAAGCTGGCATTGTGGGAGCATAATTCTGACTAGAATTCTGTGTAGTGTGTGCTTAGTGCACAGGCTGCATTTTTTGGTAACAACTGGACATTTGTTTCTGGCTCTTTCCTTCCTATCCCAAGTCATATTTAAAAGATTATCCAGGTGACTTCTGAAAGTCTCTGTTTGGGAGGTTTCCCAGCAGTGGGACTTGGGAGAACAGAGTCTCCTGCTGCTGCTGTCTGTGGAAGCATGGTTGAACTGTGTTCTAGCCCCTCAAAATTCTCAAAGTACACTTTGAACAGCAAGTTGTTCCCTTCAGCACCTTGATTGGTTCCAGATACAGCAGCAGCAAAGCCAAGCTTTGTTTTCCAAGGGTAGTAGAAGACTGGAAACTCAGTTTTCAGCTGTCATGATGAGAGGTGTGATGGGAAGTAAATTCAGAATTCTGGAAAAGTTGACTTGGAGCCCAGGTATGGGCATATAAATCAGAAAGCAAGCTGAGGCAATTTCTGAACTCTATCTGAATCAATGAGTAAAGCATTGATGAATTTAGTAGAGCCATTCTTTTTCCTTCAGATTGCTCTGCTTCACTTCCAGATAAACTACTTAGACCTTTGGATGGTGTTGAAATGTTTCAGTTTGGGATCATATAGCTATTCTTGGCCCAAATTACCTCTTTAGGGGTGCATTGGAATTAAAGAGCTTTCCCCCGCTCCTGATAGAAGACCAAAAAATACTGAGATGAATAACATAAGTCATTATCTGCTTCAGACAAAGTTGGTTTTACTTGCTCCTTTTGCTTGTTTTTGTTTTAGAGGATTGGTAAAACTGTTTGCATGTCAGGAAGTAAGCATTTAAAAAGAGAAGTTTACCCATTTACTGCCTTTTCTATCAAGTTTTTCCACTTTGCATATGGATGGTGGGGGTTTTTTGGTGACACAAAGGGAGAATGCTCCTGATTTTGATCACTTCTATTTGATATAACATATATTCCAGTTAGCCTTCCTAAAGCTGTGGTAATGATTACATTAGGCAGGCTGTGTTCTCTTTCCATGCAGCTTTTTTTTTTTTTTTTTTTAATTGGAGATGTGTGCAGCAAAAATCTGTGATAAATGCACACACAGCCTGTCAGATCTGAGTAAATAATTACAGTTAAGGGGTTGAGAGGCACTGTTGAATGTGGGGTTTCATGTTGAATATCTTTCAAAAGAATATGAAAATAAGCATTCTGGGGTTTGTAATATTGACTCAGATTATTCCATGCTCTTCTCTGCAGTGTCCTTTTTTTGGCCACTCGAGTTTTAGCTTCTTCCTTCATGTTTTCTCAGAGCCAGCAGGAGGAATGTGAGCACACAGGATACAGACTCCCTCTGTTATGATGTTTAGCATTACAGTGCATTCCTATTAGGCACAGCTCTGATGAGAAAACTGCTTCATTTCCATAGGCTGAAGCTGGAGAGTGCTTACTAGAGGTATAATTCTTGTATCTAACACTTTAAATGCCATTTTTAAAGCTTGTATAGATTATGAAATTTTTTTCTTATTCTGCAGATTTCCAGAAGGTGTTAGAAACTTTATAGAATGTTGTTATAGAATGGAAGGTATCAGGCTACTCAGAATTTGAGCTTTACTTGTAAATGACACTGGACTAATAAATAAGCCCGTTTGTACAGTTTTCACACACATCTTTAAAAATTAAAGTTCTGTAATTGTAAATTCAGGTTATTTGGGCAGTTGTCTCAAACAGCTTTGCATCTGTGTAGTTTTATGTTGTTTATCTTTCAGGGTCTTCTAAATAATTTTTCTACTGAGTTATTTAAAATACAGCACATCTAAGTTTCATAAATACTCGACTTCCTAAACAGTTGACTACTTAGAAAATAGTGATGGAGTGATTATTTCTATTGGTGCAGGGTGTTTTGTGAGTTCTTTTGTTTTCCTGCTGTGGGAACAACAGGGCTTTGTCTCTGTAAACATTGCCCAATGAAGTTGTTACTGGATTTAAATTTTCATTTACAGATTATACAGCAGTGAAAGAAGCTCAAAGCTTACATTCCAAACTGACGAAACTGACAACTACTTTTTTTATTTCTTTTTCTGGGCAGAGTGAAAATTGTACCATTGAAAATATAAATCCATTGCTCTAGGTATTCACCAAAAGATATTTGAGCAGATAAACTTTCTTTGAAAGCCCCGTGAATTTTTCAAGGAGCTCTTTTGCAGTTTACATTTATAAATTTGTATCTCTTTTCCTGAAGCTCTGGTGAGCCCTGCATACTTCATTCTTTTTCAATTGTAAACATAGTTTCGGTACTACCACTTTTGCACCAAACGCGGTTCCTAAGCGACTGCTGACGTCAGTTGGTGCAGCACAAGAAGGTTTGTGTGTTTATCTGCTGTGGGCAGACTCTTAGAAAAGACGAAAGTATGTAACTAGATTAGACCAAAGAGATTACTGCTTTAAATAAGCGTATGTACTGTTTGCAAGGCCTTACTTCTTCTTCTTCTTTTTTTTAAAATGTATTTTATTTTGCTTAGCAGTTGTATCTTCAGCTGCACATGCCACAGTATCTCGTTTGCAGGAGATGATAACGAGGGGTATATACTCTCTTTGCTGTTGCTTTAAAGGGGCAGCTGCTTTACCTCTTTCCTGCAGCACAGTAAGAATGAGAATTTTAAAGGCGCGTGTGTCATAGCGCGAAGCTTTCACATACCTGATCTCAAGGTTGCAAATAGAACTGTTAGAAATGAAAGCAGGCTTACAATTTCCAGTTTAAGTGAAACATATTTACTTAGAGATTTTTGGCTAGAGCCTATATGTTTGGAAAAGCTGGAATGATACTCTTGGAATATTTTACTGCATGCCTTTGTGTCAAATAGAGTTGGAGTGGAGCTGGCTAAAATACCTTTGCTATTTTTTTTTTTTTATTTGAATATACTTGCAGCACACCCACAATGAATAGAAATTACCTGTAGCAAAAAGTCTTTTGTATGAAAATCTTTTTATAAAAATTGTGGGACTGCAGTCATGGTAGGCCAAAAAGTGAAGCTTTTGTAGTAGTACTGAATGGCATAATGAGGCAGGAAGGAAAACAACAAGCATAGAATCTTCTCTTCAGGTTGAAGAATAGAAGCAGCAACTTTCAGAACTAAAACTTAAATCAGAATAAAATTAAAAGAAAATGTTTGTGGGACATAGGAGGACATTAGCAAGCATAAAGAGGAAAAGGTCAAGCTAAATAAGGCCCAGTTTGAATGTGGTTGTGGTGATGGTCTTGAAGTCCCCATCCACCTTTTAGGTATCCTGTGCTGCTCCATTGTGTGAGGACCTCCATGGCTGGAGACTGCCCAGCTTCTCTGAGCACCCTGCTTCACCTCCCTGCCTGTGTGGGTCCTCGTGGTGAGACATCCTTCCCTTGCCTCTGGTCTGAGCTCCTTGTTCCAGCATTGCCTCTCATCTTCCCACTGTGCACCACAGAGTACAGCCTGGCTTTGCTGTTGTGCTGGCCTCCTGTTAGACACTAGCAGGACTTTTGCCCCAAAGCCAAAAATCCCTTGCTCCTCCAGCCTGGATGAGCCCAGCTCCCCCAGCCTTTCCTCACAGGGTGGGTTCTCCACTCCCTTTAGCCACGTTCTTACTATGAGATATTTTTTCAGCTTTCAATAGGAAAGGTAGACTTAGGAAATGACATTTGATTCAGTAAACTGTTCTTAAACAAACGGTGAAGTTACTTGTGAGTTTCATTAGTATTAAAACATAAAAATAGCTCATGTTAGGAATTAATTTATCTTAATATTCTGTCTCTAATCTCTGGTCTTTTTCTAAGGTCAAGTTTAACATCTGTTCTCAACAGTTAAATGTCTTTTACATCCTTGGCTTGAAGATGCCATATAAAACAGACTTTTGGGGCCAAAGGAGGGTTAGAACTTTTTCTGTCTGTCCAATGCATCTGCCTGTTACTGCAGTGTCTCTAGAAGCAGCACACCAAGGGAAAAATCAATAAAAACTATAATCACAAGTTGCTGCTTATCATCTTCCCGTCCATTGCAAGGGCTAATGTGCAATTAAATGCATTAAAGGTCATGGGGGAAAAGAAAGTAGCTGTAATCAGAAGCCAATGGAAGGATAAAAATATGATCACATATGATACTCTTCTTTCTTTTCTCCCATACCACCTTCCTACACTCTCCCAACTTCCACCTGTTTTCAGCTCGGGTGACTTTCTGATGTGGTTTAGCTATTTAGTCACAAGTGCTGTTGAGTCTCCTTTTCAATGTATGGACCTTTCCTCCTTTGTCCACTTTTCCCTTGAACTTATTTGAACTCCTTGCATCCTTTGCTAAAGCAGGTTACTTCCTACCTGCTGGGGAAGAACTGTCTCTTTCTGTTTTGGACTGGCTTGTTCCTGGCCTGTGCTAATGTCTTCTGGTGCTGTCAAAAAAGTCCTCTAATTGTGTTTAACTTTCTGCTGACCAGTTCCTTGGGCAGAATTTGAACAGTCATGAGCTCACTACAGCAATGTGTGTGGCATCTAGCAATGACAATAACTGATTGCGTTAAAAATTGTTTTAAGGTGCTTTAGAAACCCTCCTGACACATCAAACTTCACGAGACTTTATATTCTGAATATATTGCAGTAATTCCCAGGTTTTCTCTCTCCTGAAGGCTGATAACTCCTTGCCATTAGGGTTTTTTTGTCACAGGCTGATGCAGCTCAGAGTTCTGCCCAATGATAGCAGATGTTCTTGTGGAAAAGTCCAGAGACAAAGGAAGATACTGTGCTGTTGTACTGGTTTCCTTTTGCAAGGGAATGCTTTTGATTTGGTCTTCTGAGATCAGTTGGAATTACCTCAACTGTCTTTACATAATTTCAGAGAAATGGGTGCACCTTGGACATACAGTTTAGATTTTTGCAAGTATTTGTTCTGCTGTTGTTCACAGAGAGCAACTTTTTAAAAATTTTGTGAAAAAATGGATTATTCAAAAAGTTATTCTTTTATTGGCACTGAGTTCAAAAAGCAGTTGCAGCAGATCCCAAAATACAGGTCTATAGACAGAAAAGGTCACTGTTTCCTTGTTCATTTTTTATGACTTGTGATCTTATAACAATCCTATTTCAAAATGTTGCTCTGGGACAGTATACAAAATGAATTTAAATTCTATAATGATTTTTTTAAATGAAGCTCTTTAATTTGTTAAACAGTTTAGGCAGTTACTGTAACCTCTTCTTGAATTAAGGGTATAAAATATTAAAATTAAATTTTCAAGAACACCTGTGACTTAACCATAATTATTTCAAATTGAGATAAAGCAACAGGCTTTTATTATATTTCTTAATTGCACTACAGCCTGTAACAACCATTCTTGTCTCAGGTTTCTTAGCTACCATCCTGTATGTTCTGTTAGTTTGTGAAACTGTAACTGGGCTCCCATCCAAAACCTGCTCTCTGTAGATTTATAATAGACAAACTGAGAAGTATTTGTCTCTACATTTGCAAGAATACCCATGCTGGCTCTATAACTTTTTGATGACCTATTTGCTGTTTTTTTTTTTT
>VZRX01005424.1:20810-64808 GCA_013398075.1 Notiomystis cincta | reverse complement strand
TTTTAACTTTTTTGTGACCTTTTTTGTGTTTTTTTTTTTTTTTTTTTTAATAAGGAAATAGAATAATTTGGAAAGATGTATATGTTAGTATGAGATGCTGGCAAATAATCTCCTCTGATAATTGGCTAACAGTGAGTTTTTATTTTTGTTTATACAAAGATTAGGAAAATATACATTTGATGCTTGATCCCATATATGTCTTCTTCCTAGATTTCATATGACTTTTACTTTTATTCCAGATATAAAATTGAGTAATTATAAAGCTTTTGTCTACAGAAGCACCTTGAAAGGCTAGCAGATTTCAACAGATATACCTTGGGTTTCATTAGCACATGCTAGACAATTAATAGGAAAGCTGGCTAATAGCTAATAGTGAATTTCTAACATTACAAATCAAATATATTTGTACTTAAGTGCTGAAGACAATTTTTGTCTCTGTAGCCCAAAATAAACAATTCTGTGAGGGATAGTTCACATATAGCTGTCAAAAATAGAGAAATACATAAGCTAGGTATGGCTGAAAGAATTAGTTTCAACTCAGAATGTAAATGCTTAGTGTAGTCCTTGGAGGCAATCTGGCAATCTTGGAGGCTTTATTTTGTGATTTCCTTTTACTGTGTTGTTTTTTGGATCCAACTGCTTTAATGGGGTGTTTCTAGAGTGGATTCACAGCATATTTTATGAAATATTAGCTATTCTCTCTGTGCTCTTGGTAGCTTTGCTTCGTTGCCTTATTCCAGAAACAAACTGTTCTTCTTGGCCAAAAATTATTTGTTTTCTTATGTGTGGCACATCAGTTGTTCCCAAAGTACTTGGGATGACCAAAGACTGTCATCTTACCTTGGGGAACAGCAGTTGCAAGGGGAATTCCATCCCTGGTGTAAAAGCTTTACTGCTCATTAACATTTGGAGTTCTAACCCTGGGAGAAATGAGGCTTGAAATGGAACTTATCACAAGGGAAATAAAATTGGCAACTACTCCAAGGTGAGATGGGGATAGGGGTTAACGTTTATTCTTTCATAGAAAACATCTGCTGTTGACACACCACGACTCTGTGACCCCTTGAGGTTCCTTTCAAGCAGAATTATCCTGGAAGACTGTAGCTGTTGGTGTGAAGTTTTGTGTAGACACAGCTAACTAGTGCAGGTACTGCTGAGGGCATGTTTGCAGTAGCGCATAATTCTTCTCAGGCTGTGAATCCTGGGAAAGGAGCTGAACAAATATTTAAGTATTGAGTCAATGTTGAACTCCAGCCACTCAGTGGCTACTGAGCTAGCATTGCCTGAGCTTTTCAGCTTATGGTTCTCTGGTTTCCTAGCATGCTCCTTGCTGGCTTTGTGAACGAACCAGAAACATCTCAGTACCTTTGATGACTGCTCATAACTCTTCTGCCATTGTAGAAATAGACTATATTTCATTACATATCCCATCTCTCTGTTCCTGGGATTAAACTTGCAAAAACCAGAGATTCTTATTGCTATAACCAGGAACTGCAACAGTCTGTTAGCTCACTGTGTTAGTGTAAACTTATCAGCACATATTAAATCTGTGTTTCAGAAGGTGGTGGGAGCAGACTAAATGTTTAGTGTTCTGAAAGAGGCATTTTAGATGCCTTTAAAATTTTCTCACTCTGTGCAGTCATAGCAACTGTGTGTTCAAGTCACATTCTGCCTTTAAATATCATTGAAACCTGAATGCTTCTCATAACACAGCACAAACTTCCAGTTGCTCTGATGTTTAATCAGCATTTTGATTAAATCTTGTGCATTTTGGAAGAAAATGTTCATATGCTTTAACTCTGTGTTGCAATGCCCTCTGACTGCAGTATTAGTTGCCTTTAATGTCAATGACCGAATTTTTCAAAAATTAAACATCTTGTGGATATTTTTAATTTCGTTCTCTTATCCCTATCCTGGTGAAACTTTTGTTGATTTTGGATGCTGCTGTTTAAGGTTGCTGTAGGAAGTCATGTTAGAATGAGCTTTGAAGTATATTTTGCTTAACAGCATAAATCTGTGCCTTCCTTTAAATGTTCTGCATAGAACTATCAAAATTTGCCCCTCTTACACTGGAAAAAGAAGTGAGAGCATATGATTCTTGTCCTTCACTATGTACCCAGTATGTAATACAGAATGAATAAACTGCACACAAGCAACTGTTCACAGGAACCACCCCTGTAGCCCCCCCTACCAAAACCTTGCCACACAAACAAAGGTCCTGCTAGATGTCATTCTCCTCCATCACAAGGGGGTACTGACATCTCTTTTGAGACTTGGGTTTTTTGGTGCTTGTTAATAGCTCCATTACTATAAGAGTTGTTTGTTGGACTGGACCACTAAGAGATCATTACTAAACACTCTGTAACAGAAAAATAAGCTTTTAAAGTCTGTTATAATTCCTCATTGCATCAGTAGTACACTAGGTTTATGTTATAGGTTTTAAAAATTTGGATAATCCCTTACACCATTCTTTATTCAGAAAGTTAGACATTGAGTGATATTATGTGTACAAATAACACACTAGTAGTTTGAGTCTGAACAAAATAAAGAACACTTGCCATTTTTCACAAGTTGCCCTTCATATTTAATTAAGAATAGTGAAAATCTCCAAGTCTGAAGAATCCAGATAATTATAAATTATTTGAAGTTGAGTGAGTTGGAGGTAATATCAATATTAATTTTAACCGAAGATTTTTCTCCCCTCAGAGGTCTTACATTTTGTGGTATCTTAAAAATTCTAAAACTACCTGAATTAAATATATCTTTATGTAGATTGTGCAGATTTTGCATGAAGGTGGGGTGCTCAGATGAAATGTTTAGATAACATCAATGATTGTTCATTGGAGCAGCCAACCAGGAAAGGAAACACAACTGTTAACTTCATCCTGAGGAATATATTTAGGATCTCCTTCAAAATAGCAATCAGAGAATGTTTCTATAATAATGATTGCAATGTCAATGATCATTCAGAATTCATGTTGGAGCAGTGGAAGGCAAAATATCTGTTACACCTGGGCTCAAAAAACCTTTAAAAATAAAAGGGGAAAGTAAATGAAGTAGAATCCCTGCAGGCAGGATCAGGGCTGTTCCAAGACATCATACTGGAAACTTGAGGCAAAAGCATGCTATTTATCAGAACAAGATGTAAAGACAAAAAGACAAATGCCATGATTAAAGAGGATGCTAAAAAGAGCTCATAGGAAAAAGTAGATATTAGTAAAATAATTGTATTTAGAACAGATTGAATAAATATAAAAGTTCAAGGCAGATCAAAAATAATCTGAAGCCTAACTTGTAGAAGATGTATTAGAAAATTAATAGTATTTGTACAAATGCATTAGAAACTTGAAGCCTCCTAGAATGCCTGTAGGATTAGTAGGCTCTCAGAAGCAGAAGGAGCCATCCATACAAGATGAGGCCACAGCAGGAAAAGAAAATACTCTTTTTGATAAAGTTCATTGTGGGAGAATCTGGAGAAAATGCTGATGCTGGAAGTTTACAGGCAGTAATTCAGAGACTTCAGGTCAAATTTAAGTGTTGTAAAGTCCATTTGCTAACAGAAGAACAGCAAACTCTCAGGACCAGATAATACATGCCCAAGATTCTCAAGACACTCAAGGAAAACCCACCCAAACTGATGAATGTAATGTGCAGCCTTTTACTTAAATTCAATTATGTCCTTGTTGGCTGCAAGTTGGCCAATGCAAGTCATTCAATGAAAGTTTCCAAGGAAGCTCTAAAGAAGTGTTGGCCAATAATTACAGTTTTCATAGCAGGCAAATTAGTAGAAATCATAACACATGTGAAATGACTCACTTCAGAGAAAGATGTTTTGGGGAAGAGTCAACACTGCTTTTGTGAATCTTGCATCAAACCAGCTTGTGAGAATTTTTTGAAGGAACCACAAGTTTGTAGATAATAAAGATCCATCTGCTACAGTCTACTTGGATTTCTAAAAGATTGTGCACCCTCCACTTTGTCACCTGAATTACCAGTTATCAGGAATTTGAGGAGCTGGAAGAATGTGGTTTTATTGGAATGCCAAAGACAGGGGCAGCTGGTGTGTGACAGCAAGTATTACAAGGTACAAATACAGCAAGGATATACACTAGGTACAGGAATTGCTTTTACTTTTTGTAATTTGTTAGTATGAATGCATGGAGTGCCTCTTGAGAAACTCAAAATACAAGCATTTAAAGCTCATTTTTACACAATGCCATGGATTATCAAAATGTAAAACCTGGACTGAACATAGATCTATTTGAGTAGATGTTTGTATGATTTGTTTTTTAGCTCTGCACATAGGAGATCACATTTGTTAGGTTAGATAAAGGTTTCTGAAGTGAAGTCAAGCTTCTGTTAAGCCTGTCTAGCCAAAATTGATTAGTAAATTGATTTCTAAATTATAATCTAATTTGTCTTTACCTCCCTTTTGCAAACGGAAAGCTACTAAATAGACTAAATTTACCTTTTTATTTCTTTCTTTTTCCTTCATTGCTTTGAATATTGCCTCTGTTGTAGGACAAGGCTGGAAGTTGAAGAGAAATGGCCTTTATGGTGAGGATGTGTGGGGTGTTGTCTTTCTGAAACTCTGCTCTCAGATTAGCTGCATTTTTTAAAACCACGTTTTGCATATTCTCTGTTTTCTTTTATCTTTATAGCAGAGTACCTGGGGACTTCACCACAATGTGTATGATATGATCTGTAGTGGACTTGGCCTGTGGTTTCTTCTCTGAGCTTGGCCTGTGCCCCAGAACTGAGGGGGAGAACGACTTCCTCTGTGTTTTGTCTCTCCCTTGCCTTGTCTTGCCTGATTCGATTGCAGAAGGGATAAGAACGGGATGTGGGTGTGGAGAAGAAAATAAGTCCAATGTTTTGGCAAGCACAGGGGGAGCAGTTGGGACTGAAGGAGAGGAGGCTCAAAAGGTGGTTTGAGCTTGAGTGAGGGTGGGATAATTTTATGTCTGGAGTAATGAGATTGACATGCTAGACAAGGAGGTTTTGGTGAGAAGCTCGGGAAGTAAACATACCTGGAGATACCCGAAGAATGAAACTGGAATAAGGAGGGATGGGGTGGGTCTGGATTAATGCTGAGTGGATGAGGCTGTAAATCTTGTATTTGGGAGAACATGCCAAAATTTGAGCCTGTTGAGGAACATCAGGAGCCTGGATGAATCTACTGCAAGAGCCCCTGAGAAAGGCTCTCAGTGCTCTCTAATGCTCACCTGAATAAGAAATGTTAACCTGACTTCTGCCATTCCCTACTCCAATGGGACAGATCTGTTGGCTTGTCACTCCACCAGTGTGATGACAAATGGTGGAATTTGAGAGTTTTGGTGGGCCTTGAGAACAATTAGGAGGTAGCAACAAAAAAGTTGAAATGGGCTGTGTTTCTGAAAGATTTAAAAAAATTAAATAATACTGGAAACAAAAGTGCCTGTGATTTTGCCACTTCTAATTATTCAATTCCATACACCTTTTCTGTCCTCCTTTTCCATCCAAATCCTGAAACTGGTGGTACCTTGCAATGAGCAATGAGATTTTTTTTGTTTTGTTTTCTTGCTGTAATTCCCAGTTCTCTATGACCACAAGTAAGTATAAAGAATTGAGTTGGAAATCAGAAAAAAAAGATAAACTTAGGCTTGCAACAGTTAAACATTACATTGGAGAACTGAATTCTATTCTGACTTTGTCACTGAAATTTCTTTGCATGTGTGAGATCCTTGGTGTGTCACTAAAATCTTGTTATTCCCGAGTGGTTCCTAATTGCATGTGTGTGTTTCAGTTTTGTTATTTGTTAGGTTTGTGTTTTGTGACTGTGGATCTGTTTTGCAGTAACAGGAACCATCCCTTGCTGTAACTGAAGCCCATCAATCCTACTTTGAGTGGCTGAAGGCTAAGTTGTGGTGAACAAAACTGAACATTCAGTTTGACATCCAAATTTAGCAAGATAATTTAAATTTCTTTTTAAATCTGAGGTAATGATCACAAAGTACTGCAATATTTTGCAAGCATTTTGTTCCTAATTTTGTAAGAATGTGTGTGAATAATCAGGTGTTATCACTGGAGGCACTATACCAAAAGCAGAGGAAGTGACAAGAAAAATGGCTGAGTGGTTTTGAACTGCAGTCAGCAATTTTGGGGCTGTACCCTGAGCAATAAAGCAGCAGAATACTGTGCTCTTGCTGTGGGCCCGATCTGCTGTTTTTCAGGTGTGACAGCTCACACTTGCTTCTAATCCTTGCTGGCAGACAAAATTTCTACCTCATTTGCCCATCTGCAAGTCCCTTAGAACTAAGTCTTATTAATGTTCTGACACTGAGAGTGTTTGTTTCTTTTTCTACTTAGACTCTCACATTAACGTGATATTTCTCAAACACAACCATTGCATCAAACTCGAGTCTATCTTGTGTGACTGAGAACTTCAGAGATACATTTTCTCCGTGGAGTTTTGACAAAGGTTTTCCATGTGCTGGAGTAAGTGATGACGAGCTGCTCACATGCGTCACCAAAAAGGAATGTGACAGCTCGTTAATTGTTCTGCTGCAGTGGGACAAGTTCTGTCAGTCATGAATCGAAATCTTTGTTAATAACACATCAGCACGTGCCAGTGGTACTGTGATTCTAAAATATTAGCTGTAATATATTTAGTGTCTAGAACACTGTGAGTGCTGCTCTTGATTTTATGTGAAGTTTAAACCCATAAATAATTATTTTGTATAATAGGTAAAGAAAATGCATCTCTGTGCAATTTAAATGTGGTTTGTGTAATCTGTAAAAAAAGTAAGATTTCAGTTTTTGTAATGCAGTCCATTTGAACAAGGATCGAGCTTAACTTGAAAAGTGAAAGGGAATACAACTTTGTAATACAACTTTATTACAAATAAATATATATGTATTTGATACAATCTATATTATACTGTTTAGGGGATTTTTATTTATTTCAATTCAAATGTTGGAGTTTTAAGTGCAGTAAAGCATGTGATGCATTTAAGAAACCTGCATTTATGCTTTGCAGTTTTGCCTGAAATGTTACCATACTAATAACCCTCAATTCTCTTCCATTGCACGGGATAATCATAAAACCTTTCCTTTTCCAGCAACCATTTTTCTCTTTTCCAGGTACAGCCTGGATGTGTTCAGAGAAAATAATCAGTATTGATAATTATAGATAAGCAAACAGTTCTATAGTGGATGAGACTCTAAGAGCTATGCCTTGTTTTGTTTCAGAGTTGAAACGGATCGCTTTGTGGTTGTAAAGACCGAATGACAAAGAATCTTTGCCTGATACAGCCTTGTTGTGCTGATAACCAGTCTGTTTCAATTGTCTTTCTGTCTTTGTCTTTAAAATATTTATCATAATGCTTTCCTCTGTCTTGGAGGAGATGTTGTTTTAAACATCATCATAAAAAACACATTAGAAAATTAATCCACGTCACGGTTTGGAAGGTTTACGGTAAGGAACATATGAGGTCACATGAAAGGTGTGGAACAGAAAGAAATACAAAATTGTTTCCTTTCTCTAAAATGGTCTGAGTTAACCTTTTATCCCATGATCGTGTAGCTGTGTGGGTGGGTGTGTTGCTATGGCTTGGCTGGTTTATGGTACATCAGCTGTTCTGCAGTAATTGCCTGTGGATCTGCTTTTATTTCCAGTGCAGTTAGACATTCCCTGTGTATTATCTCTGAGGGGTGATAACTTCAAGTATTTTGGTTTTTAAAAAGAGTAAGATGCTTCTGTTGGAGCAGTTGTAAAGTAGCAGCTTGAGCCACACTAATTGTCTAATGGTTGTGTCTGAGGGGCCCTAGTGCTCAGGAAAATGTCCCCCCTCCATGTGAAGCTGCAGCAATCCTCATCTCTTGAGTCAGGCACTACCACCCTGCTTCTACCATTTGAGAAACCTGGTAATTCACATTTCCTACAATTAAGAGGAATATATATATTGAGAGTTTTGCATTTATCATGTTGCTTCAAAAGTTTATTTTCATTTCAGAGCTTTTATTACTTTATTCATATCTTCCAAGTGTTTACTTTGCACTTTCTTTACAGTACTCCAAAAAAATTTGGGCTACTGCTTGCACATCACATATAAGAAAGTTAAATGGGTTGATTTAATTTATTACAACATTAATATGAGGAATCTCAGCATTTCTCTTTGGTTTGATTAAAGGTTCAGGTAACAATTTCCATCCTGTTGATTTGATCCAATAGTTTCACAGTGTCACAGATGACTGACAATTTTACAGAGGTGATAAAAGTCTCTTGAGATATGTATATTTTTTAAGATTTCATCTTTTTAAAGATTTCATCATTTGACATGATAACGTATCCTGAAGATTTAGGTTAAAATTGATGAAGTCCAATGAATACCTTGATGAAAAGCTGTCTCTTCTTCTGTGGCAGGCAATTTCTGTCATTTACTCCACTGCCCTCTTAAGATTTTTTAAGTGAGAAACCATCTCACAGCTTTTCCTGCCTACATCAGTGAAAAACTCTGCTTTTCAGAATGACAGCTTGTGTCTGTTCACTATGTAAGATGCTGATTTCTCAGCAGTTTGACTTTTTTCTTTCCTACCAGTCTGTAGCAATTTGGTTCAACATTTGCATGTTAATAATATCAGAAAAGTCAAATTTGCATCTTTTACCCCCAGTAATCGTTTTGTATACAGACTGAGGATGCAGTAATGAACCAGTTCTGAGAGGGCAACTCATGAATATAAATAGTCCTATTTTACAAGTATTTTGCCAAGGTCAGTGGGAGAGAGGAGGGGGGTCAGAAGTAGCTCCTTAGTCACAATCACATCTGGAGCTGAAACAGACTCTTTCTTTGTCTGTAGAAATTTGGCAATGTCTTAGGGTTGCCAGAGTTTAGATGCTAAAATTTGGGACGATGTCAGAGGACTAAACTGTGCATACATAGAAAAACTGTGCATGGAAAGTACAATTTATCTGCATAATAACCACTTTTTCTGGACACCTTGATTTCTGTGTGTTCAGAAAAACAGCAGTTACTACAGAAAGGCAAGAAAAGCCATATCATAAAGGGTATTCATAAGACTTTAGATCTGGCCACTAGAACATAACTTCTTAATTATACAGGACTGTGGCAATCCTATGGGGTTCAGTCTGCATTTTTCCTTCATCACAGAAGAAATATTAATGCAGCAGCAGAGGCATTCTTTGGATACAGTGATTATTGTTCAAGATAGCAATACTGGCACTAGATTTTGACCTCTAAACTTGTTTCTGCTTGGCAGGGGATTTTGGTATTGTCCAAGTGCAGACTGGTGTCTTCTCAAAGGAAAAATATTTTTGTTTTCTCTTATCTGTCAATCTGTCCACTTAAGTAGCCTTTGCAATCATAATATTATAAAACTCAACTCACAAGTTGTCTCTGAGTGGAAAAAAAAAAAGTCTGTCTGCAAGTTCCAAAAAGGGTAGTGCTTATGTGATTCTTTTTGCACTTCCTCAGTTTAATCCTAGATTTTAAGGAATATGTTTTGGGAATATAAGCTCATCAGGGGAAGAGGGCACAGGTTGTCTTAAAAAAAAATCAGCAAATCAAGATGACCAAAAGTTTATATTTTTGCCACAAAATCCACCACAGTCAAGGGCCATAGTGGGTGGCACTTCATAGAAAGTATCTTCCAGACAAAATAGTCTCCTTTTAAAAAGATTTTTTTCCTTATGCAATGTGTCAGACTGATGGAGTGCATAAACTTTTTCTGTAATTACTGACCAATCTTGTAGTTTCACTGAGCAAATATTTTGTGTTTGAGAGTCACTGTACACAATCAGTCTGGAGTGATGCCATAAAGAGGAGTCACTGAACATATGATGAGGAACGAGATCAGTGGCCTTCAGTTATCAGCTGCTGAATAATCCAAGCATTCTGCCCTCACGTCCTCATGCCCCCTGAAACTTCTCCCCAGCTTGGAAGTACTTTTGTATATGAGCCTTATTGCTTCCCAAATTCAGGGCCTTTTATGTTGCAGCTCAGCACAAAACCATGGTGCCGCGTAGATTCGGGAAACCTGAAGTATTCTGAAATTCCCTGATGGCCATGATGACGTATGCCTGGAATGACAGAGCTGTGGTAAAAGGTTTTAAATGAGTTTAGTTCTTTCTGCTGCCACAGTGCTGTGACCTGAGCTGATTGAAGGCAGGAGCAGCATTAGCATCCTCTGCCCAGTGCCTCAGCACACTGCTGGGGAGCCCAGGGAGAACATCAAACCTCTGGAGTTATTTGATTTACGGCGTCTCAGGTGGTTTGTCAGAGTGGTAGCTTGAAAATAGGCTGCATCCTTAGACCTTTCAAAGTTTTAAAGAACATTGTTTGAATTCAGTGTTCAGTAGTTGCATATAAAATTATGACCAGCATGGTATTATCTTTAGTATTACCAGAAGTTATGGCTGTTTTGAAGTAAGAAAGTTTTTCAGGGGCTTTTTTGGGAAGGCCATTCATTAGCCTGCTTCTGAAAAGGTTCATTCAAGGATGAGAAAACCATAGTGTGAACCATATAAATCTAATATTGATAAGCCATCGAGTAATTCTTCAAATCCCTCCTGTTTTAGATCAATGCTACAAACAAAGGAAGAGGAGTGGTGCAAGGAGGTATTGGAATTTTTAATGAAAATTAGGAAATTGATGATGCAGAAATCAGCCTGTCATACCCTTGAAAATATCTACTGATTGCCTTTGGTTTGTGTTCTGATAGTGAGTATTTATATACTCTCATTTTTTGTTTCAAAATGTAATACCAAGTATAGAAAAGCAAGCAAGACAAAAAGCTCCTATTCAAGCATAATTAAGAAATCAACTTCTATTAAATTTCTAAAGTTATTTAACATGTCTAGATGTGGACATACAAGCAAATTATTATGGTTTTTTTTTTCCACAAAGTGATATCATGATGGGAAAAATATTATAATTTGCTTGAAATTTAAAGAATCTGATTGGTCTCATTTGGTGCTCTAGACTTACTGTGTGCCAATCACAGTGGTTGAGGTTGAAGAGGAGTCTGGAGGTGTGTAGATTTTTAAAAACTATTGGTTATTCCACTGAAAAGTTAACTGGTAAAATATATTCAAACAGTTTGCTGAAATGTGATAGTGAGGCTTAAAATGTGTCATTGTAGAGTAAAGTTCAGTTCTGACGTCACACTTTTGACCTTCCTCGGTTTGTAGCACTTTGATTTTCCTGCAAATGTCTTTGTCATTGTTTTAATTTCTTTAAACACACAAGTGCTCATGGCAAAGCAGGGGGATAAAGAGAAAAGAAAATGTATATGTAAGAAAAAAGTGTTTGTTGTTATTGTGGATAAAATATTTAAGAAAATAATTCTTTAGTCGTTTTATAGATTTTAGTCTTGTTGTTATGTGGGAATCATGTAACTTTCCTTTCACTTTTCAAGTTAAGCTCGATCCTTGTTCAAATGGACTGCATTACAAAAACTGAAATCTTACTTTTTTTACAGATTACACAAACCACATTTAAATTGCACAGAGATGCATTTTCTTTACCTATTATACAAAATAATTATTTATGGGTTTAAACTTCCCGTAAAATCAAGAAGTGGAATGGAAAGTTTCACAACTGTGCCCTGGTATGGCTGGGCAGAGGTGCTCATAAGGCCCTTGGAGCACATGCAGGATGTTGGAGTTTGACAGATGGCTGCTGGTGTTTAGATGCTCCAAAGTGGTCCCTCCATGGCTTGTACCTCATTGCCATGACTTCATTAAATAAATGGAAGGCCTCAAATAGGCATTTCTGTCCTCTGAGCTTTATCCTCTCTATAGAAATAGTGAGGTAACAGGAAGCCTGCAGGAGGTTTTTCTAAAGCCATTTATTAGTTGGATAAATTCTGTGTCATAAAAGTTTGTGGAGTTTTTTATAATTATTATTATTATCTGTCTCAATAGTTTGTAAAGGTTTTTGATTGTTTTGGTTTCACTTCTTAAAGGTGACAGTGTGCTTTGTATTGAGGCTTACAAAGCTAAATTTAGGGTGGTGCAAGTGACAAAACTCTGCCAGGGCTGAGGTCAGAGATAAATATTGACCTTATCTGAGTCTGAGGGGCAACTGCACGGCCTCAGCATTTCTGTGTGATATAGGAATGGAGAGATTGTGTAGTGTCAGGAGAGACACAGCTCCTTTGCATCCCTTCAATATTCTGGGGAGCTTGCCTGGCACTTTTTCATGCCCTTCACAATTTTGTCATTCTGGATTCATGCACCTTTGATAGATTTGAACTGTTATATTTCCTTTTTGAGAAGTTAGTAGAGCAGAAAGAATAATTCCTGCAGAGGAAGGGGTATGTTTATTCAGTAAATAGTATTGGGGGTATAATATGTATTTTAGCTCAGTTTCCAAAGGAAGTGAAGCTCATATGATTCTGCCTTGCAGGCAGAAAGGTGCAGGACAGTGTCTATGCCATCTGTATTTACCTGTACATCTGTCCCATCTTGCTTGCTAACTTTTGAGCACGTTGCATCATTTAAAAAAACTGATAGAGAAGCAGAGATTTTACTGATGATCCAGTTCCTTTCAGTTTGGGGGTTGTAAGTATTAATGATTTCCTGGCAAGCTCCTGTGTGTGCTCTACTGGACAGAGATTACTGTGGGAGAAGGACCTCAGGAACATTGTGAATGCAGGGCAATCTGAATTTCAGTTCAGTGTTTGGTGTACTGGTTTTGACTGTCCCCTTTTGCTCTTTCAGCATGCAATATTTTATTGCATGAATTTTGAGACATCAGTTTTGAATTTTTGATTCTTAATTTTCTCTCTCCAAGTGAGACCTTTCTGAAAGATTTGCTAAAATTACAAAGAACAGGGTTCCTTTCAGTAAGTCTTTAACTACATTGCAGGTACCAGGTAATCAAGCAGGAATTTCCCTGTTGCCTTGTTATCCTGAGGTTTCTAAAGATGTGAAGTTCTTTATGGTTCTGTCTTCCTCCAGCTGTTCCCTGCCTACCCTAAAAGTGTCTTGTTGAACCAAGTAGCTTGGTTGAGTAAGCATTGAGTGACAGTTACACTTTTTGCAGTTAAAATCTCCCAAATTGATTTTGATCTTATGATTTCTAATGTTCTACTTTATTAAACATAGTGAGTATTCTTTGATTTTTGCACAAGTTTGAACAAACTGATACATTTTACAAATAATTTAATATATAGGAGTGAAAGTAAGAGAGATGGCTGGTTTAGGCATTTTCTCAGTTTGTCTGTGTTTGAAACTGAAATTCTTTCTACACTTATTCAGAGAAGTAAAGTTGGGAGAGGGCTTGTAACAGAGGTACAGTTGTATTCTTTATTTTAGACTATCTCCTTCTGTAGTGATGGTTGCCAAGCAGTGATACTGTAATAATATTTTGACAAACAAGTATTCCTGCTATGTCAGGAAACAAACCAGAAAACTGCTACCAAACAAGGCATATTTACATGTTTAATCACGTTTGTGGTTTGATTTTTTTATTATGCCTATGGATCAGTGTGTGTTCTTTTCAATAAACCTGGAGATAGTCTCGTAACAGCTCCTCCAGTTAATCTGACAAAACACAAAGTGTAGACTAATCTTTTTAGCTCTAACATAGCCTGACTTTTTCCTGATGAAGGCCCCCAGAGACTGAAACATGTGTAGACCTTAATTTTCCTATATTTTGACAATTAGTGAAACTTGCTGTGAACAAAAGAGCATTGAAAAATTAATTTGATATGACAAAACTGTCAAAACTTACTCAGATGTGCTCAGCTTGAATCTTGCTTTCTACCTGCCAAAAAAATATCCCTGGCTGCATTTCAGTTCATGTCTGGAGAGGCTTTCTTGATTAAATTTTGAATTATTAATTCTTTTGAAAAACAAAATATACAAAACTCAGATGGTGATATTTGAAAGAAGACAATAGAAAAAATGTTTGTTCTAATTTGTTCGCATAAGTAGGGTAAAATAATGTAATTTATTGACTCATTTTTCATGAATAAGAGCCCTGTGCTTTTTGAATGAAAATAGCATAATGGGAGTCTTGGGGCTTAAGCAATTATTTAAGATATTTCCTGCAATTTAAATATTGGCATCTGGGTTCCTATTTTTGAAGAAGCTTAATAGGAAGGCAAGATCAGATGGTGCTGGAGCATCCATGCAGTGGAGCTGAATGCTCAGAGTTCCTTTAGGCTGTCTCATGCTCTCTCAACCCCATTCTGAGCCCCAAGATTCAAAAATGCTTGCATAATTGGGTACTGTTTTGTGACTTATTAATTGCTCTATTGGGTATATAGTTGCATGTGAGCCAGGTTGGCCACGCTCCCAGCTTGCATCACTGGCAGCTGTTTTGCTTGAGGCAGATGGCTTGTGAGAGAAGCACCCATAAATTAGGGCATTGCTACTTTTTTCAAACTATTCTGTGAGAGCAAACCTGATGAGAGGGTGTTTCAAAGTGGGTTTTGCACACCCTGCTAAATTTCTTTGGAAGTGTCTAAATAGCACGTTTCACAGTCATCTCTGTTTTTTAAAAAGAATTGTAGGGCAGTGCAGACACTACGGTGTAATCAGCATGAAAATGCTAAATTAAATCAATAACCATATGAAAGAAGAGTGTGAAAAAATGTTATATCAGAAAGAGGAAATAGCCTTTATATAATGAGAGTAAGAGCATTTTTAAGGGCTGTAGCAAGAGAGAAAATGGAATAGTTACAACAGGAATACTTCAGTGATCTACTCAAGTGTTTTAGACAGTTGTGTGTAACTATTTTCTTCTGGACTTCCTGCTCACAGGTACAAATTTAACAGCTAGATTTCTAGAGAACAACTTCTAAAAAGTAGTATGAGACATGTGCAACTTCCTTCTAGATAAGAATTCTGTTACTGTGCTTCTTCAGCCATAATTAAATTCCATAGGCATACACAGACTACTGCTTTGGAGACTGGAAAAAGTCTTCCCCAGGCAGGACCCGTGGACACTCCCCCAAACCTTGCCTTTCTATGTGTCTTCCCACTGGCATAAACCAGTCTAATACTAAAAGTTTAATCCTAGAATCACCATTTCTTAAAACTAACACAGCAATTTTAAGCCAGAGCAGTTTACTCTTTTGGCTGTCTGATTATTCTTTTTTCCCCATTCTGTTACATCTGTTAAAGCCAATTGCTTTTGGTCTTTCCTAGTTTGTGCCTCCAAGGTTCTCTTTCACACCTAACCATGCCTGCAATCCTCCAGTGGGTTTTCAGAACCACTTTTATTATGGAGGCTGCTTCTGAGTTCAATGTCTCTGTGTACACCTGTGCAACAAGGCTTGTGTTTGAGAAATGGGATATTTGATCTGGACTCATGCTCCAGCAATTAAAGGATTTTTAGGGGAAACATCAATAATTTACTCCAGTGAAGTCCTAAACTTCACATTCTGGTAGCAAGTTGGGAAGGTTTCTAAGTCAACTTTAGGCTCAGTTGGGACCTGCTGTAAATGAGGGGGAAATAGGTTCTGAGAAAGAATTGGTCACTAGCCAAATTTATCATGGTGAAAATAGTTTTTGCTTCTTCCTTGAGGAAACAATTCTCTTCACTTGAGCTGTGTCAGAGCTTTTGATCTGTAATATTGGTCCAATCTTCCTTTGTACATGGACTGCTGTTAAATCTGTGCTTTACTGCCTTATTGTGAAGCACTTGGGAGCAGTTCTGCTTACAAATTGGCCACAGAACCAAAGTCTCTGTCTGTCTTTACCATGATGTTGTTTGTAAGTCTCCTTTTAGTTGTTAAAGCATTTAAATAGTTTAGCTTTTGCGGTTATGACAGATGTTGATCCTCCAACCCCCCAATATTTGTGATGGTCTTGAAATGCAAGATTTGTTTATTTTACTACTGAAAGAAAATGCTGAAGTGTAACAGTGATCTTCCTGCTCTGCTAAACTTGGTATAGGACTCTTCCTTTTATGTGCAGAAGATACTGTAGGAAGTTGGAATCTGCAGAGAGATATAAACTTTCTCTTGCTGCAAATGTTCAAAACAGAATTAGTTTTTAAAATAACATTAATTTTTGTAGAGTGAGTTTTCTGTGCTCCCATGTAGTCTGGAGACATGAGGCGATTTAGTGCAATAATGCTGCATATGACATAATTTAGAGGAAATATTTAAAACATTCATTCACACATACTCTCTTTCAACTAAAATTAACCCCCCTGTATTGTCATGAAAATAGGTTCTAGAGTAAACCAGTTGGTAGTTATGGGATGGGTGCAGAAATTACTATGATCTGTTCTGTCCTATGTAATTAAAGAATAAAATTAGTGCCTTTGGGCCTAATATTTCATAAGTGTTTGTTTATCCTGTTTTGTCATCTGCTGTTAAAGCTGCTGTGGCTGCTCTTCCTCAGTGTTAAAAGATGCTCTCAGGAATCACTGACATAATTGAAGCACAAGGGAACAGAGGCAGCTGCCAGCACAGAGCTCCAAAGGAAGAAGGGCATCCTCCCTGTTTGATTTAACCTGGAATTAGTAATTTAATGAGCTTTACCATTACTGACTGATAATTGCCTAACAGGGAAAAGGATTCAGGGCAGACCCCGTTGAAGCCTGCAGCTTCCTCATGAGGGGAAGCAGAGGGGCAGGCAGTGATCTCTGCTCTGTGGTGACAGTGACAGGACCCGAGGGAACGGCCTGAAACTGTGTTGGGGGAGGTTCAGGTTGGATATCTGGAAAAGGTTTGGATTTCACCAGAGAGTATTTGAGCACTGGAACAGCTCCCCAGGGCAGTGGTCACAGCACCAAGCCTGGCAGAGCTCAAGCAGTGTTTGGACAATGCTCTGAGGCACAGGGTGTGACTCCTGGGGTGTCCTGTGCAGGGCCAGGAGCTGGACTCCATGGTCCTGGGGAGTCCCTTCCAATCTAGGGCATTCTGTGATGCTGTGAGAATTGCCTTCACTGACCAAGAAAGAGCCATGGCACAGGGAGGACTGGAAAGACTGAAATCTTACTGGTCTGATGGAGACAAGGGGTTGATTTAAGAGCAAGCTGTCATGGATTTTTATTGTAAAAATATGAAAGCGGAAAAAAAAGAAGCAGCAAATGCAGTGGTCAATTTTCAGGTGAATTAAGTTTGGATTGTTTGTTTTGTTTGTTTGTTTTGTTTCTTTTTTATGAAGTCTCTCTTCCTCAGAATTTGAGAGATTTTTGTTTATTTGTTTGGTTTTTTCTTTTTTCCCATCGACTTCCTCCTGACTGAGCTTTGGGTCAAAATCCCTGGCAGTGTGCATGGCATTTATGTGATTTCTTACTGATCTAATTGCCCTTATTGGCCAGCTGACTCTCCTTGGCAGAAACAAATACAAAAAATTAGTATAAACAGGCAGATTGAACAGAAAGGATAAAAAAAAAAAAAAGGAAAGGCAAAAAAGATACAATAGAATAAATAATTCTGTGTTTCTATATATTTCGGGCAATGTTCTGTCCATTTGTTTTTACATTTCTGAGTTTATGGCTGCCTAATTTTGACCCTTTTTCTGCAAAGTATCTTTATTTACAATGGTATCTTTATTTACAGTGATTTGTTGTGATTTTTCTTTCTAATTCCATTAGCATAAATAGAACATTTTCTATATACAGTTTGTTTGTTTCTCTCTTCTTATGGATCATGTGATCATCACTCATAACCATCAAATTAAAAAAAAAGCACTTGTGTAGATAGAGCAGATCACAGACCTTTGTATGACAATCTGAGAAGTCTGTAAAATGCTTTTAAAATATTAAATAATCCTTTTGAAAGAAAATAGCAAATTAAGGAATAGGAATTTAACATCTCACAATAATATTTTCCTTCCTTATTTCTCCTTTGCCCTCCCTCAGGCTGCTGCCCATCCAATTTCTTTCCAGGCAGTAACAGTAAAATTATTAGAGGATAAAGAATGGGGAAAGAACTAAACTATTTTTTAGAAATGTAATTAGTAATGGACACATGCAAATTTCAAATGCAGCTTCTGAAGGTCCCTAGCCTGTTTTAAGGAAAGTGCTAATCTCCTCAAGAATCCTTACACATCTTTTCTGCATTTAGGTTCTTTTAAGCTGTTCAGTGGTGATGTTCAGAGACACGTATCCTGTGCCTTTTGCAGCAGTTGTAGTTACAGCTGTGACAGGGCCTGTCATCTTTGGATTAGATTTGCAATTTCCTCTGATCCTCAAAAAGCAGGTCCTAACTGGATGTGTGATAACAGGTTGATCAATGTGTTTGATTAGTTCAGTGTAATTGTAAGCAAGTTCTCGGCTCTCTTGGCTTGCAGTCAGCAGTTGGTTCAGTTTTGTGTCCAGTATATGGTGCTGCATTTTGTTACTTGAGATCTCCACTGCTGGAAGTGCTGCTCTTCCCCCTGTTTGTCTCTGCTGAAACTTCCTGATTATTTTTAGTTGCCTGCCAGATGTTCAGATTTTGAAAGTGTAATGAAAAATAAAAGAGAGGAGATGCATTGCATGAAAAAGTGAAAGTTCTGTAGCTTACTTTTTCCACGTGTTTTCTGAGCATTATGCAAGGTGATACTTTAGTGTTTCTTCATTTATTGTGTTAGTTTGCTGATGCTCTAGTATGACAGAGGTGATGATACTGTTAGTGCAATAATATGTTTTAAAGAGTTTTTATAATGTGATTAGATACTTTACATACCCTTTTCTGGTGAGTCTGTGTGTATGTACATGTGTACATATACAGATGATGTGTATATAAAAATATAGACTGTCTGAAAAGAAGTGTAGATAGGGTTTCCCAAGCTCTTTGATCTGTTTTTTATTTAGGTTTTGAAGAAGCTACATACTTAGTTATTGCTGGAGAAGAGCTAGATCGTTAATGCCAATTATTCTGCAAAAGGAACAAATGGATTAAATAATATCTGAGCCATAATACAAACAAATCAGGAGGATTATATATATATATTTAAGTATATTTCTTTTAAAGTGAATGACTAGGTCATGTGGAACTCTCTGGGTGTAGTAGGAGACAGCTACAGTGGCAGCACATTGGGTCGAGGGAAGAGTAGAATATTCCAAACTATAAGAGTGGAGGAAGAAAGCTGTGCCTATTTAGTTGAGAGAAGAGAAGGCTGAGAGGGGATTTCATCAATGCTTATAAATATCTCCAAGATGGGTGCCAAGAGAATGGTGACAGACTCTTCTCAGTGGTGCCCAGCGACAGGATGAGGAGCAATGGCCATAAACTGAAACAAAAGAAGTTTCACCTCAAAATGAAGAACATTACACTGAGGGTGTCAGAGCACTGGACCAGCTGCCCAGGGAGATCATGGAGCCTCCTCTGGAGACATTCAAACCCATCTGGAGGTGACCCTGCCTTGGTGGGGAGCTGGGCTGCATGATCCCCAAAGATCCCTTCTGATCCTAACAATTCTGCGATTCTGTGAGATTTACAGAAAGAGCCTGGAGATCTCTAATTCAGATAGAGATGGATGAGAGGAGCAATTCTAAAAGCAGGGCTCAGTGGGAAACTTCCCAAGGATATAAAGGAAGTACAGTTTCATGCAACTAGGAAGATGGCTAAGACAGGCCCATTTTCATAATTACTTTCTTTACATTGATTGGAGATGATATCAAACTGGCCCACTCAGCCCAGACTTTTTGTCTTTAGCAATAGTCAGTAGTGGCATTTCTTTCAGAAGTGGTCCTTTCCCATCTGGGGTTCTCTACCATGTTTTGTCAAGTCACAGTTTGGGCCATCCTTAGCTAGAGGATACATCTGGCTGTGGTGAGTAGCCTTGGATTGATCAATCTATGGGAAGTTTTTTAACGTCTTTGGTTACATTTATTTTTCTGTAAAAACCAGCAGCAATTACTGCAATAATTTATTTATGTAGTGTGTGAGAAACATCTCCTTAGGCTTGTTTTAAGGCTGTTGCCAGATGGTCTAATTACATGGCCCCATTCCTGTGCTTGTGAGCAGCACAGACCAACCATTCCATGGCACTGGTAACTACAGAGCATTGTAATAATCCCTCTGTTTTCCTCACGCTTGAGGGATCCCAGTCTCTCAGTCTGTGCAGCTCCTTGCAGTAGAAACTGCTCCATCCCTTTGATTCTCTCATTAGCCTGCCCTTTTTTATTTCTTCAGTACTTCTGTCTCTGTGCAGCTCAGACTGTCGGTGTTGCTCAGATCTGAGCAGTGATGCTGTTTTGTCTGTACGGTTTGGTGTTCCTTTCCTAATATTTCATTTAGCATCTTTGAGAACTGGGCTGAGGCAAATGACTCCAATAGCTCTTTCCTTGTTGCTGTTGATGTAATATAAGCCCAGCTTTCTATATAAATAGTTTAAAATTTGTTTTTGTTCTCAGCATTTAGTCATTAGTGCAGAATTTCAGTAATGTTTTATTCCTGTTTAATCACTATGTTTAATGTTTAATCACTTATTGATGCTTTTTCACAATCTACTCTATTTCTGAATATCCTCAGGAACTTTGTGTTGTCAATGCATTTTGACACCTCAGACATCTATTGGTCTTTCAATTCACTTTGAGTGGGCTGATTAGGATAGATCTCAGCTTGAATCTTTGAGGAAGTCCCTATTGGCAATTCTTTTTCTTTTTTTTTGGTGAGCATTCTACTCTAATTCTTTATTTTTTATATTTTAACAAATCCCAAATCCTGAGTAGATCCATTCCTTTCTTCCCTCATAAATGAGATTTCTTCAGGATCGTTAAGAGGAGACCCTGTTCAAAGTTGCTCATTGTGCGGTGTTTGTGTTTGGTTTTTTTTAATTAAAGCACACTGAATGACTGGGACACTTTTATTGATGTGTGCAGTCTGTTTTAAAAAGTCCAGTAGATTTGTTTGGCAAGATATTGGTGTAGAAAACCCCTACTGATTTTTGTAAATATTACATTTAAATGGTACAGCTATAAATTAATTTTGTGGGGTTCTGTCCCTATCTCATCCCCCCAATTTCTGTCCAATTTGTCTGATGTTTTCCTCACATTTTTCTGGATCCTTTTAAAAACTGATGGTATACCTTCCATTTTCTAGGCCAATGATACAAAACATTGTTTGTGATTGGTTTTAACACAATTTACAAATTTCATTCCCTTGAAGGTTACTAGAATAAAATCTTATCTTACATGAATGACTAAATACCTGATTATTTGTATAATACTCCTGCTTTAATTTGTATGTGCTTTGCAAGAGCATTTGATTAATATATGCATTTTGGATGCCATAATTTAACTGATACCTTAAAAATACTCAAATAGAGAAAAAAATTCTAATTACTTCATATCAATTTAAATTTAGTAATGAAATGCTGTAGAAGATATTTGTTATATGTATTAATTTGAGAGGGAAATTGTAATTCCTGAAATGGAAAAAAATTTTGTTCTTAAAGCATGAGATGCATAACTTTCAGTTAAAAACCTCCAGACTATATAAATATTTGCCTTTTAAATAAAGATTATGGCATTTTGGGGGAATTTTTTTTTAAATGGAATAGCCAATTAGTGGTCTGTTAAGTTTTGTCAAAGCTTTCTTGCTTGTCTTGTTGTGACAGTGTTTTTATAGTCAGATATTGCTGGGAGTCTTGGCATCCCATTGTTTTTCTATGGTCAAAATTCTTGGTATTTTCCCCTTTTCTGCTTCAGAGAAAATAAATCAAAACAGATGCCAGTTCTATGAGATGCTACTTGAGACCTGAATTTGTTGATAAGAACATGGAATTAGTCACAGATGAGTGTAGGCTTCTTTTTTTTACGTTCATCTTATTAGTAGCTATTTTGAAAACAGTCTGAAAGAGATTTCATGGCAAACACATTAAACGCTGTCAAAAAAAGGCTGAGAAAGGAAAAAAATAGTGTTGTTCCCCAAGGAAAAGTTCCTTTGCATGGATTTATAAAATTTGATGGATTTATTGGGCGTGCTACGCTGCAACTTTATTGCGAGTAATACTTGTCCCAAATGGCAAATTATGTTCTCACTGCCAATGTTGTTCTCTGTAGATGTTTATGTAACTTTCACTATTGTGATGATTTTGCTAAAAGCGTCTTGCAGTTTAAAAGAAGATTCCAATGTTTTTCTGCTTGTATAGAAAAAACTGGCAAGCTATCCTCATTATCTTACAGTCACTGGAAGACACTTGACCCTCTTGACCTCCTTCTTTTATATTAGTTTCTCCATCTGAGTCATGCTACCAAAATGAAAGAAAAAAAAATTGTGTTCAGTCTGGGTATATATAAGATATTTATTCTTTTGGAGGGGAGTGGGAGGTTTGGGTAATGATTTTACTCATCAAAATCATAAGTGAAATACGTTATAGAAACAAAAGTTTATTTTCTTTTGTTTTCTTTTAATGAAGGTTGCATTAGTATTTCACTCATCAAAATTGTAGGAAAACTTATAGAAACAAAACTAGGGAACAAGTCATCATCACTGTTCTTCACAGCTCTCTTTTGTACTAGGCTTTGATCTGAGGGTGTTTAGAAACCTTTGTAATAAGAATGCTGTAGGTAACTTGTGCTCTACAAATAGGGTAGCAAAGTAGCTTAGAGAGTAAATCAAAACAATGGAATGGAAACAGGCTTTTGGATGCAATTTTGGATGCAAATCTTCCACTATATCTTTGTGTAAAGGAGGCTGCACAGTTATGTCTTCAAGTGTGTGAGAGTCCTGTGATAGTTGAAACAGCAGAAGGGAACATAATATATATAAAAAGCCAATGAAAAACAACCTCTGGTTTAAGAAATGTCGATCGTGGGACAGAGATGATTTTTCTTTCCTGGAAATGCACCTTTAGTTACCACATTAGCAGAATGTGAAATTCAGTTTATGCCTACGTAAAGGGGATCACGTTAAGAAGGATGTGCTCCTAAACCTTGTTCAACCCACAGGATTTCACAATGACTTCTGGAGTTTGAGGCTCGTCAGGATTCTTTTTCCCTCTTTGAGCTGAAATCTGAGCCTGTTCATCCCTCAGTCTTTTCAAAGAGAACTCTTTCACCAGATTAGTAAATGGTAACCACTACCAGAGGGCTCTGACTGCATATTTTCTTCCTACCCAGAGGAAGTGATCATGAGGCAAGGTGCAATGATGTTTGTGATCCTGCCATACCATGGGTGGTAATTCCTTTGTTCAGTTTGCACATGCAAGATAAACAAATATCTCTGCAGGGCTTGCATTTTGGGCACAAAATGGATCTTCCCAGGTCATTTTGTTTTAGTCAGTCATCACATAGTGCTGTAACAAGTGGGAAGGCATCATTGTTTATTTTTCATTTAGAACAGCATCACAATGTTACTATGTGGGGAAAAAAATCTGCTTTCTTTCAAATCTGCTGTCATTTGATTCTTTTCTCAGCTGCTTACGAAGCTGCCAACTAAAGTACTACTTACCATGAATACATTAGAGAAAAGTAAATTGGCACTTTCTGTAGAATGCAGCAATTTGCATTCCCCTCTCTTTCTGAAAGCAATCTGTATTACAGTCTTCAGAGTTGCAATATTTTTCTCCCCCTAAGAGATACTGTCTTGTATTTCCTGGCACTTCAACCAGAAACTTGTCCATTAAGATAATTTTTCTTAATACCGATTTAACTTTCACTAACGTGTTTGCTCTTGTAATCAGCCTCATAATTATATTCTCATCTGGTTTTAAATTATTGCTTTTAAGTCTTTAGCTTGAGCAACTGAGGATAGAGTCAGTTCAGCCCCAGTGTATGACTTCCAACCAAAGCACTGCAGTAATATTTTCTTTCCTTTATGACATAATAGCTTCTTTGGCGTCTTGACCAGCTTCTTTCAGCTTACTTCTCTAACTCCAGTCCCTGTAATATTTCTTTTTGGGTCACCATCAAGTCATTGAAAGAAAACAACACTCATTTGTGTAAAGCCTGTACCCTGTGGCAATTTTGTAAATAAAAAACCCTAAGATGCCAGTTAACACAATCAAATGAAAAGTGTCGGTTTCCAGTGGTTTAGAGGGTTTGTTATGCTGAAGGTGCTGTGTCTCTGAAGCAGTCTGAGGGATATGAAAATGCAGCCTCATAATCTGAAACAAATTTCTCTTGTGCCTGAAGTCAGCTGGAGAACAACTGGAAGCTTTTGCAGGAACAAGTTGTTGGGTGGGTGAACTGCATGAAAGTGCTGCTGGTTGTTTGCTTCCTCACTGCACAACGGATCAGAATGAAGGGGAACTTTGCAAAATCTGCATTTAACTTGTGAAGTGCCTTTGGGTGTGATGTTGGATCTGTCAGAATGTCGTGTGAGGTCTGAGAAACTATTAGAGAAATGCAAAGGTGAAAAATCCACTGACTTCTGTAATATACAGGCAAAATACTTTGTAACCTCTGGTTTCTTGGGCTGTGTTGCTGTTTACTCAAGAATATCCTTATCTTGGGGTGGCTGCTGTTGCTAATGACAAGATACTAGACTAGATGATCATTTGGTCTAATGCATTTAATCCTAACCATTCTCAGATTCATAGTAATTTTTGACTAAGAGAGTTGTGCAGTTTAATTTTATGCTTCTTGTTTTAGAGAGGGAGTGGGGAGAGAGGAAAATCTAAGTATTTTTATACATATATATGAGGTTTTAAAGAGAAAATTTGTGAGAAAACTGCATGAAAAATTCAGTATCCCCCTTTTTTTCAGCTCAGTTCTGAAAAAAACCCACTTGTGTTCATATGGAAAGTTTCTCTTTGCTGAAAGGAAAAAATTCCAAGATTCATACCTGCATTTCAGGGTAATAGGTGGAAAAACACCAATTGATTGAAAAATGTAAGTCATAAGAGGGAGAAATTGGTTTATCTCTAAGTGTTTTTAGTAACTGCATTAAGAATACATCAGTGTACAGTAAAATATTTCAGCATAAGAATTTTGCACATCCTTCTATTGAAGGAAGATAAAATGTAAGGTTGTTCCCTCTGTCTGTTCCAACATGATGCATTAACAGTGTGTCAACACAGCAGTAAAGGCTTTTACTGTGTATAATTGTAAAATAATGCCAATAGGTAAATGGGAAAAGGATGTTTGGGGAGCAATTTCTAGATCTTGCTTTCTGCAAAATAAACACCACTTTAAAAAAAAAATGGCTTTGGGTTTTGGATGACAGTAAAAGTGGTGCAGAATGCCAGAACACCAAAGCAACTGCACCGGAGCAGAGCAGCAATCCACCTAGCACTATTGCTTTCCTTTGATGGTGATTAGAACCACATGCTCCAAAGGAAAATGCTTATAATGGGCAATTAAAGGATCTGCACATAGCAAGCTTTTTTTTCCCCCCCCTCTGCACTCCCTCCCCCAGTTGCCATAAATTACTGGTTGGCCTTTACTCTGACGTGCAAGTCTGACAAAACCTAGAAGGAACAGGAAATGACCTAAGTGTGGTTTTAGACAGTTTTTTTTCTTTACCTACATAATAAGAAAAAACCCCTCTACTTTCTACCTTTTAGAACCTTTTCGAAACATTTAAAGATCTTGAAAAAATTATAAATATATAAAAAAGAAGATCAGATCAAATAAAACAGACAATCAGAACTGAGAACTTTCTACAGCAGACCAAGTAGATGCTGTCCTGCTGATACTCCTGGGTACAAAAGCAGAAGTAGCATGTCTTTTTGAAAACAACCAAATGAAACAAACATGTAAAAAAAGAAACAAAACCCCAGCCAAACAAAAAATATTTTTCTGCTTGCATGGAGTAGTATTAGCTGTAAGAATAAGCTTGCTGAAGGCTTCTTTGATACTTAAGCATACACTGGAGCATTTTTGCTCTGTTTTTGTATCTGTGCTGAGGGCAAAGTTACTGAAAATAGTAACTAAGCTTGTGAAAACTCTGAAGTGACTTATTAAAGTTTACTTAGGTGCAGCTCTTGTTAAAGGTTTGTATTTGCAGGGAAGATCAGGGTGCTGTGGAGCCTGGTGGAAACGTTACGGTGGCGAGACACCTGCATTTCCAGTGTTGTTCTTACGTGCCCAGCCAAATATGTTGCAGGTACTCTTTAGTGTATAGAGGAGTGTTAATTAAAGCAATTAAGAAGAAGCAAATGTCTTTTCATCGAAGGAAGATTTTAGGGCTCTTAAAAAAGCAAAAGTAATGTCTTTCATAAAAGAGTGCAGCAGAGTCAACAACTGAGTCGTTGGATAGGGGATATGGCTGTTTCCGCCAGGATGTGTGTCCAAACCTCAGAACCATGAAAGCACACACAGCTTCTGTTCAAAGATTGTGGCTATCTGCAGACTTCACAACCCATTGGCCATTTTACAACCTTGGATAAATAAATTGTGTAGAGAGTCAGGAAGTGATAAGTATTAGGGCTCCAAAAATACCCTGTTTTTTTCTCCTCTTCCATTTATTTTCATGGGAAGGTTTAGGGAGTGGAGAAATACCATCACGATTCTAAATGCCCGGAGTATCCTACTGAGGGCTGTATTTTGTCTTGATCACAACAATCTGCTCAAGTGGCTGCTGTTTTGGCCTGCAAGATTTCACAACAGAACCTTGTCTTTGTTATCTAAATAGTGCTGCCTCTACTTTGAGAGTCATTCTTTGGTTGCATCACTTTAGGTCATACTGAATACAACTTAACTACTCAATAATGTACTGTTTTTCAACACCTACCTTTTCTACAGAGAGGGAAAACACCTCTAAAAATAAATAAGACCCCCAAGACTTCAAGGTTCTATACTGCTGTAGGCTTTTTTTTGTGTGTGTGTTATTAAATTATATGTATAAAAAATGGTAATTGATTGTAAGCTGTTCCAAAAGACTAATCTAGAAATAAAAGCAATGGATCAATCTTGTTTGAAAGGCAGTCATGAAAAGCAATGGGTATGTAACGCAACCTTTTTCATATTTTTCAATAAATTTATTTCTCATCTAGTTGTAGAATTTGGCTTTTGAATGAGGTGATTTTTCGCAGAGTTGATTTCTGAATCAAGTTGCTATGGTGTTGGTTTCATTGTTTAGTTAATTCTATGCTTGGTTGCTATGGAAATACTTATTTACGGAGCTAATGCCTAATGGTGTCAAACAGATGCTACTGGCAACTAGGAATCCTTTATATTTGATCAATGAAAGACTCAGTCAGAAGTAGAAACTCAATTTTGTGCTCATTTTTCTCCATTAAAATTTTGGAGTATGGACTGGAAAGGATGTTCTCAAATAGGACAAGTTTTCTTTTCTTTACAAGCATTAAAGCACACACATTGAATCTCCTAAAAAGTATCATCCATGAAACGAAATCCTATTTTAGGTTTAGGGAATCATACAGCAATGATACAAATTTTAACATTGTGTGTGCACATTTCAGCTTGGGGCATGGAGAATAGTGTTTGTTATATTCAACTTTTAAAACTGATTTTTAGGTTTCTAAGCTCTGAAATACTCAGGGTTTTGTAGCTGTGTATTTTAAATCTCTGCAGAAGCATTAGCATTGTTCTTAATATAACTTTTTACGAACATAAATAAGTCTGGAGTAACTAAGCTGATATGATTTTGTATTTTATAAGTTAAATTATTAAGAAAACATCATTGCACAATTATCTGGTCAAATATATTTTGAGTTTAAGATAAAAAAAGTTAAAAAAAGGTTTTAAAATGCTTAGTGTACTTTTATAGTAATTTCAGTGGTTTATAGCTTGACAAAAGTAAAAATCTTTTAAAAGACTTAATCTTTTATCATGCTGAAGCCTTTGGAAGTCGAAAATACTCCTCAAATATCTCTTTAGACAAATGGAATCATAGTATTTGTATAAAGAGGATCTAAGAAGCCTCCACCCTCCATGGCAATCAGCTCTTCTGAAAGACACGTCTCTGCCAGGCCCTGGAACCGCTGGGTGCCCCGCGATAGGAGCGATAACCTTTTCTGTGGAAAAGTAATTAAAAACAAACCCAAACCCCTGAAGCCCTGCCGGTTTGCCTTGACTGTCTTCTCCCATTTCTCATCTGGTTTTAGTTTACTCAGGCTATAAACTTCTCGGAGGAGCACTTACAGCCTTTTGCTTTGTGAAAAATAACTCTGCCTTGTTCCTGCTGCTGTTGGAGCTCTAAGCTGGTTGAGGGAAGGCCTCTGTTACCTTGTGTATTTTTTTAACGTGCTTCTGATGTTGCTAACAATGTGTGCCTTGCCAAAAGTGCCATCCTTAAGCTTTGGTGATGACTAGGTTGATATTCTTGTGTTCAAATAGCATGGCAATTCCTCTGGACTATATGGAAATATTGTTTTTATTGTTTGAGAAAACATAAGCCTGATGCCTACTGTCAATTTTTCTGCATGTATCTACTAAGTGACAGGTATTTAAAATCTCCTGAGATTTGGCTGAATACAATGTTCATTCTTCAGAACAGCAACTTTGGGGAGAACTTGTTGAGCTTTAGCAACTTTCTTAGCCTTTAAAAAAACTTATTTTCAGTGATGCAAATCCCTTCTCTTGGCTTAGCCTGTTTTGAGTAACAAGTTTCGGTTTGACCTACACTGGCTGATGGTGACCAAATTGGAAAAGGTCTGTTGTACCTAAAGGGGTTTTGTAAGCTGGCTTGTCTTCTTTAAACCGTGTAGAAATTTATTTCAGAGTCTAAATAGATTCAATTATTATAGTTAATACAGATTATGACTGGTAAAGAACAAGGCATGGTATATGTGTGGGTTTTTGTTTTGGTAAGTTTTTTTTTCCATTTGAAGCTGTTTTCTAGTGAAGCTGTCCTTCAAACCCCTGGTCAGCTTGTCAGGCAATTATTTAAAACCAGGAAAGGGTTTTCATGGCTGTCTGGATAAACTGGGAAGGATCTGGGCTTGGAGTCATGCTTATAAGAGACCTTCTCCTTCAAGCTGACTAGTAATTTCCTATACATATTCCTGGTGGCAATGGCTGTAGGTTTCCCACCTTTCAGAAGTTCATGTGTAATAGCAGAGCCCACTGAAATTTGATTTTCAGAGGAGCTCCCAAAGATGCGATTGCTGTGATGTTGCCACTGACAATGGGCGCTCGAAGCAGAAGTGTGTCAGTTACTAAGCAGAGGTCTGAGTTGCAGCTTGGAACTTTCATGACTCAAGTCCATCCTAGATAAGGTGTTTCTTGATGGAGGAGGTGAGGGAAGAACGTTATGTGCAATGGATTACAAAATCTTAGTATTACAGAGTACAGATCTTTCTGCAACAAGTCTCATGGTTGCAAAATCAGAAATTGCTGAGGCTCTGCCTAAGACCTATTTTAAGGTCTCTTGGTCTGTTCAGAGTAGGTCAAAATAAATGGTGTCTTCTCACTCCTGTTGTAAGATTAGTGTGACTCTGGGAATGCCCTGTAACTGTTGTTGATGCACAGTAATGTAATATTATAATGTAATGTAATAGAACTTCGAGTGCTAAGCTCCCAGAAATGCTGCTTGTTTAGTATTCCAGATTTAACTTGCAAGGCATGGAGTTAGGCCACTTAAACTAAGTCCAATAGGTAGTGAGAGAAAGAGTAAAATTTTCTTAGTGCTAAGAAGAAAATCCTTCTTTAAACAGAGAAATAGAGTTTATCAGCTGCTAATAGTTAAAATTGTTATCCCTCTTGTCTTTCAAACCCTGTCAGTTCTGCAGAAGGTGTGCTGAGGAATATCCTGCTGCTTTGTGCTCCTTTCACCCGAAATTGTTTTTTTGGGGGAGGCTTTCTGGATTTTGAGTGCCATCTCGTGGCGCATTCTGTGCACCTAAAAAGGTGAGCTCCCTTTCGCTGCTAACCTGCGAGGATTCGCTCAGTGTAGAGATGCACCAAGTCGGATTCACCGTGGAAAAATATTCATTGTTTAGAGATCATCTTTTTCCAGTCGTGCTTAGCAGCAGAGATTGCTACTTTGTACCTAAAATTCTCATCAGCTCATTTTAATGACTTTGATGTGTGGCACGTGGAATGACCTCTGAAAATGTGACAGGCGGTGGTAGCTTGCTAGCTCTGTGAATACACTGCCCTGGCTTCTCTCAGCAGGTATGGCTTCTACTTAAGGGTGATGTATAGTGAATTAAAGAAAAAACCTGACAGCAAAGTACGTGTAAACTTAAGTTCTGCTTATTTCAAAACTGTTTTAGTTTCTTTGCTGTAAAATTCGTATCAGTACAGAAGCTGAAATCTTCTGGTTTAAATGACAACAGAAAATTTTCAGTGACTAATCCAAGCTGTGAAATTTTTCATTTACTCTGCATAAAATAATGCCTTACCATTTAAAATATCTAACCCTTATTTGCATTGAAAGGAGATTGGAAGATTTTTCTGCCAAGTGTATACTGGGTGAGCATGGGTTACAAGATCATATTAATTTACCGTGGCAGGGCTAAAACCAAAAGGAGGGTTTTGAACCTTTTTTGTGACAAAGATTGACCTCCAAAATTGTAGCTTACATGAGCATGTGTAGGTGTACATATAGCTTAAAGGATGAATAAAGGAGTTGGAGTAAAAGGTTTGGTACAGGAATTTTCTGGAGTTATCAAGATGTTTATTGGTTTGGTTTTTTGTTTGTTCGTTGTGGGTTTTTTTAAGATTATTGTGAGCTAATTTGTAAAACAGCAAATAAATAAAATTAGCTAACATACCACATATTTAAAAGAGAAATAAAACACTCCAAGAGGGAAACCTCTTTTCTGTCCCCTAATGGAGGCTGCAAGATTACGAGTGAGCTGACGCAACTCTGTGGCCCATTAGTATCAAAGGTTACTAATACAACTAACAAAACCCATGTGGACAGCTGATCTTTGCTGCTGATTGAGTCAAAACTTAATGAAGCAGATTAATGCAGGCTCTGTGTGCGAGGACAGAATGAAACCAAAAGATTTACTGGTGTTCAATACAGTAAAGAGACCTCGATCTAGAAAGAGAAACCTCACAATGGAGAGAATTTAAAAACACCACTCAAGCAAACAAATGAAAAAAACCCAAAAACGTTCTGATAAGATGTTGCTAAAAGCAAATACGTCATGGCAAAGTGGGTATGGCCAGAGAATGTTGGTCATTATCTTACTGTTTGTAAGTGACAGTCAAAAAAACCCTCCAAAACCCCCCAAAACCCAAAAAAACCCTACTGAAAAGCAACCCCCCCATACCCAAACAAACATGGTAGCTCGATTAATGACTCTAAAAAGCCCCTAAAATCTGATACTTAAATTCATAATTCTTGATTATGATTCTGCTTGCTTTACCCAGTGTTACCCAGTAAGATTTTCTGATAGAGCACAACCTACTCCCAGTTCAAGCACATGCTTCATGGCAGATCTCTCCACTTTACCTAGCAAGTGGATGTCATAATTATTAACTTTAAACACGGTTTAGTGGTATCTCTGTGAAGATAACTGAAGAGAAAAAGAGCCTTCAAGTGCCTCCCTTGGCTGGGCACTGCTGGCACATCCCCACCCGTGTTTCTTTCTCACCACTTTCTGCGCCTTACTCTGGACAAGCGCCAGACTGGAGCACTGTGTTTTCTCCATGGAAGAGCTGTTAGTCCCAGAGGAACAAAAAACATTCCCAGTTCTCACCTATCAAAATAAGCAGAAGAGCTTCCAGCATTGCAAAATATGAACTATCAAGTGGGGTATTGGCATGTTACTTGTGCTCTGTAGCTATGAAAGAGAGTGAGAAGCTATGTTTAATCTGCGAGCACGCATTTTGCAAATGGATTAATTTATCAGGGAATAATTAGAATCTGTCAAGAAGTCATGAAGACTGAAAGCTTTTGAAACAGAACAGACATCTGAATTTCATTTCTTGTATGTTGTTTTCATTTTTTGTCAGTATAGAAGACAAATTAAGTGAGTGCTGTTGACGTACTTGAAGCTGATAGCATCTTCAGATTGTGTTGCTGACGTTCTTTTGTGGGTTTGGTGGGTTTAGAGAGGTTATTCAGAACATGGAACTTTGTAGCCATGTTCAAGCAAAGCCTAACAAAACCTCCTGCAAGAAAATGTTTTTTAAAATACCAGTTTTTAATCTAAGATACTGGAGAGATTTTTGCCCCCTTTAAAATACTTTATTTAATGTCATGCTTTCTGCACTGTATTTACAAAAATTGCCACTGTTTGAATGATTCTGGAAAGAAAAAAAATTTTTTTGGAAGTTTTAGGCTAGATTTGCTTTTTAGGTTGAGGTGAATAGGAGCAGGAAAGCACTGTCACCACCAAATTTAATGTGCATGTGAAATGATTTATAAGCAATCCAAAAATATTGAAATAAGGCCACATTATTCTGTCATCACGATATCTCTGTTGCATGCAATTTCTTAAAACTCTTTTTTAGAACTCTTTCTGGATGGCATTAACTGACAATATGGCCTAAATTACACAGGAAAAAATGAAGGGAGAAACATTTCTCCTTGCACCGCAACATCAAGATTTATGCTATTGGAATTTTTCAAAATCACCACATCACCTATTAATCTTTTTTGTTCTTCTTTTTTTTTTTATCTTTACAGATGATACTTTGGGATTGGGATTTGAAGCAATGTTACAAGCCCTATTACCAGGTCAGCATATTACGAATTTAATTTTTTGGGTATTTGTGAAATATGATTGAGTACAGAGTTCTGTGAAATGTACAGTACTGTGAAATGTCAAATTTCAGTTCTTCTGTTGATACTATATTTGCCTAATTTTCCCCTATATCTCTTATATTGTAGTAAGCTCTTGTTGTTCCTGTTCAGAGAATTATGCAAAATTAGAACTAATCACTTTTTTGGACAATTTTTTTATAATATATTTATCTTTATAATTATGAGTCTGTGGAAATTGTACCTCTGTAAGGGGCTCTAACAGTTTGACTGCCAAAATTTGCTGACATTGTTAGAAGGGATAGAATACTAATTTTAATGCTAAGAGTAAGTAATGAAAATAGAGATAAAAAAAATGGAACCGATTTTAAATAGAGAAAAATGAACTGAAAGCTAGCACTGAATTGTGAATTACTTTTTATTGTGTGACAAAATCCTGTGGAAATTGCTACCTGAATAGCTACATGTATATATTTTCTTTAAGAGAAATATATGTTGCACTGATTCTTTTAATCTTTTTTTAACTTTGTGATGCCTAAGGTACCTATTTAAAACAGAGGATGCCGTGAAGTGTTTTGACATGCTAACAGTTTGCAGCATTTCCATCTCCTCCAGAGCGCTGGCAGTGGAAACGGAGTCGACGTCTCCGCACTGAACGAGGCTCGGAACATGCTGGCGGAGCTGCTGAGTGACCCAGCTCTCCCCCCACACGTGGTCTCCTCCCTTCGAAGCATTCACAGCCTCATCGCTGCTTTCTCAGGAGCATGCAGGCCAAAGGCCAGCCCATTCACACCCTTTCCTGGCTTCTTCCCCTGTCCTGAAGTAGAGGATCCTGCTGAAAAAGACCGGAAGCTGCTCAAGGTCAAACGGCTTTCATTTTCACTCATGTGTGTGTTGCAATTAAAAAGAGAGAAAAAAGAAATAGCTAAAGGAAAATTCATCTGGAAAGAATGCTCCTGTATGCAGAGTAGGTTCTCTACTGGGTACCTGTGGACAGTGCTTAAGGTCAAAAGAGAGCAGCTGTGAGAACACATTGAATGAAAGGGAGAGAGGTAGCAAAATGCAAATTCAAGTGGTTGACAGGTGCAAGCACTGGTCTGCACCCTGACCACATTGTGCCTCAAACTAACAGCAGATGTAAACTGAAGATGTTATAGTCTCAAGAGATGGGACAATCAGGGCTGTTCTTGATTCTTCCACATTCTTTATCCAACCATTACTGTCAGCTTGGCTTTTTCATTGACCTTTTTTCCCCAAGAAATTGACTCTTGTGGACAGCAAACCAGACATCAGACAGAAGCAAATCAGCTTTGTAAAAGGAAAAAATATCCCTTCTTTCTCTTCAACAAATTACTTTATGAGACCAGTGTAAAATCTACTGTCACCTCTCCATTACTCACAGGTCATAAGTGAGAGTGTAGTTACCATATGATGTGCTAAGGAATGTGGTGGAAAAACATTACAATATAGAAACTCAGCTGCAGAGCACCAGAGCTAATAATTTCCACCCACTATTGACAGCTCCAGGCTGTTCATTGTGGAGGCTGCTCTGGGACATGCTCTGTAGATGTTTACATTTCCAGGAAGTTGGCCCAAACTGATCTTCTTGTTGGCTTAGTATTTTGGAGTCTGATTCAGCCTGTAAAATGTCTGTTGGGAACCATATTTTTTTTTGAGAAAACTCAGTATCCACAGGTTACTCTGTGGAAGACCCTGCAGTATCACTGCAGCATGAAATTCTTTGGAATGTCACATGGATACCTGCAGAAATCAGTTGGGCAGGGATCACAGTCATTCAGCATGTTTTTCTTTGTGGATTCCTTTAAAAGCTGTGAAGGATTGGTATACCTTTTGAAATTTTAAATTTCCTTATAGCTAGCCAAAATAGTGTGAAATGAAAAATACTCATTGCTGGAGGCCAGTTGTAAAGAGTATGTGAGATTGAAACATTATGTTTTTTTCACAGCTATTCTCTTTTTCTCCTTCCTAAAAGTAACTTTTTCCTCAAGTTTTGGGGGTTTCTGTATAGAAATTTGCCTAGTGCCTGCCACTGTCATTCAATGATTTTTTAGCTTTGGTGTATGTTTAAGAGCAAGCCCAAATATTTCCCCCTATTTATATTACTGCAAGGGAAAGATTTCTTTTTCTTTTAAAAAACCAGGTAAGTGAGCACAAACTCCAAAGAAAATAATATGAAAGTATTTCTTCAGAATAGGGTGTCTTGAAAGATCCCCATTCTCTCTTTCCCTCACTTGGAATATAACAGGTCTCTTCCATGTGTTTTTTCTGCCAGTTATGTACATTTCTATTTCTCTTCTCTGACTGGTTTCCAAAGTGTGTTCAGTTATCATTTCCAAGTTGCTTAGGGGGCCATCAAGGTGAAGCACCTCTGCTACAGAGGAAAGGTTGAGAGAATTGTGATTGTTCAGCCTGGAGAGGAGAAGGCTTTGGGGTGAGCTCCTTGTGGCCTTCCAGTACTGACTGAAGGGAGCCTGCAGGAAAGGTGGAGAGGGATTATTTACACGAGCATATAGTGACAGGACAAGGGGGAAAGGCTTCAGACTGAAACAGGGCAGGGTTACATTGGATATGAGGCCAGGTTGGATGGGGCTCTGGCCCAGGGAAAGGTGTCCCTGTACACAGCAGGGTGGGTTGGAACTAGAGGAACTTTAAGGTCCCTTCCAACAGGCTGTTCTATGATTCAGTGGTGAACTGCCTGTTCTCCCTGATAGCAGAGGAATTAAAAACAAGGAGAAGAATGTAACTGAAACTGGGCTTCAGCTCTTGGGCTAGTCATAACTGGTTATCTGACACTAACCCTTCCCCTTGGGTTTCTTGGAAGTGTGAGCTGCCCAGTATTCAGGAAAAAAAAGATTAAATACGATACAAAAAACATTGCAAGGCTGCTCTGCAACAGAAACACTTTCCACTTCCTTTATGACTGTCCCCAGAAGTGTCCCCAGATTTCCTAGTGTATGACAGAAGAATGCTTGCCAGATGGGTGGATCTCTACTGTTATTAACAGTCATGATTTTAACAGGTTTCACAGTCTAGGCAAGTAAAAGTTGTCTAGGCAAACCCCTGAGTATCCACATCTCTTGTCTCCTGGCCTTGTTCCCTGTGGGAGACCCCCACCTGGAGTAAGACACCACACCTGTGGTAGGGTACCCCATCAGCTGTTTCACTACAAAAATTAGCAATAAATAGTCCTTACAAATCATAAATAAAATTTTAACATCTGTTTTCCCTTCCATGGATTTTAACTGTGGTCAAATTACTCGACAGGGATTAAGTAGCAGGAGCAGCCTGCCAACCCCACAGCTGAGAAGATCTTCAGGAGTTTCTGGCTTGTCACCTATAGAATCAACATCATTCAGATGGGAGCGGGGTAACATGAGCAAGAGATCCCATCAGGAATACAACACACCAAGGTAAGCACTGAGCAGCATTTTAAGGGCAGTAATAATGCTGGAACTTGGCAGCAGAAGTATTTAATGGAAAGTCTTGTGAGTTAAAACTCCAAATTCTGCCAGCATAAACTGGAAAAGTTAATTATGTGCTATGCTTTGTAACTCTGGTTGATCTTATGTAGAAATCAGGTCATTTTGAGGTTAAATAGTGTGCTCTGTCATAATAAGTAGGCCTTGATATATTCCTTGAGTAGGAAATGAAAAAAAAGTCCAATATAATGATTGCAAAACAAACTAGTTTAGTCTCTACTCTTGTACTGACTTCCTCCTTCTTTTTATTTAAAATATGTGTCTCTTGCCAACTTCCATATACTGATATATTCAAAAAGGTGAGACAATTTTCTTGTGGTTGGTAGCTACTGTTGTATGTATTATAATGTTTATTATCCCTCCAGTCATCAAGCAAGGTGTAAGACACATTTAGGTAGTCATCTGTTCTCTGCTTGTGAGTAAATATTGTGCAAACACAACTTGTATTTTGAATTAGGATTAAAATAAATGTGTTTTTTTTTTCTTTTCTTTTGTGTAATGTTGTATGTTAGTGAAAATTCACATATTAAATTTAATTTAAATGTATAAATGAGTATGCCTTTACTCCTTAAAATGTGTAAAAATGTGTGCAGGTTTGCTTTTCTTGTTTTGTTGGTTTCATTTGTTTGTTTGGGTTTTTTGCTTGATTTTTTTTTCCTTTAAATGGTTCTACATAGGTCATAAGGAAAGTATAACAGATGCATTTTTTGAAAAGAAAATGTGAGTTATGCTGGTAACATAATTATTAGTAGTGGATGGAAATTTATATACACATATCCAAGAATTTACTTATCAGTATCATATTTAATTTTAAAGTGAGCCACTTTAATAATTTGGCCCTTTCAGTGGCTTTCCCCCCTCAAATAAAATAGGATCTCTAAGTTTTTACATGGTGAAACTTAACTGTGGTTTGTGTAAAGCATAATTGAAGATTCTAATATGAGCAGTAGTAGGCATTAAAAGATTATATTTTTGTGCTGATTTGGTTGCCAGTGTCCAGACAAACCTCCCCAGTTGTACCCACTGGAAAGAACCAGAGACAGAGAAATTGCTTTAACCTTAGCAACCAGGGGATTTCAATTTGAGGCTCAGCCCTCCTGCTGCGGTCTCAGTGTACATTTACAGAGGGTTTCCTTGCTTTCCTTGCTGTCCAAAAGCAGCTCTTGGGAGCTTCTGCTTTATTTGTATGCAGATTTTTGATTTGGTTTCTCATTCAAACACGTAAAGAAGTTCTTCCGCATGTTGAGGTAGAACTTCCTGTGTTTCAGTTTGTGGCCTTTGCTCCTCATCCTGTCCCTGGGCACCACTGAAGAGTCTGGCACCATCCTCTTAACACCCACCTCAGAGATATTTATAAGCCTTTGAGATATTTGTAATCATGAGATCCCCTCTCAGTCTTCTCTCAACTAACCAGGCCCAGCTCTCACAGCCTCTCCCCATTAGAGAGATGCTCCAGACCCCTCATCACCTTTGGGCCTTCTGATGGACCCTTTCCAGTAGTAAATCTGTGTTTATTCCTTAATTTATTTTTCACATTAATATATTTAAAGTAGTGATGGGAGATCAAGTATTATTTCTGTATTTGGACTATTATTGCAATCAGCTTAAGAAAGATTAAATCTGGTGGGGTTTTTTTGGTAAATACTATTCTCCTGAAGTGAAATAGTTAAACTATTTTCACTTTGAAGTGCACATATACAGTTATTTTTAGTTGCATATTACATTTTCGTTCACAAAAAGGAATATAAATTATGGAGTGAAATTTTGTCCCTGCAGCAGCAGATGGCAGAATCGAGCAATCGAGTTCAAGGATTCAGCCACTGAAGCAAAACTCACTTCGATGTCAAAACCAGCTTTAGTTTTCAGTTTATAATAAATAAAACAATTAATTGAATATGCAAAATTTATTTGAAAATCGCTGTGGCCGTGTAAGGTTTTCATTTTATTTCCAAATAAATTGATCCTCAGATCTGTTAGGAAACAGCCTGCTTCAAAAGTTCAAGGAAAGCAGCATGATAGAAAGTAAGACCTGTCACTCATGGCCTGAGTATATTTTCTGCCCCATTTTAGGACTGTATTAAGTTTTTTGCTGCTTTCAATCAGTACACAGCAGTTTTTATTTCATGTAATTGACATTTGTTTTCTAGCTAGTCTTGAATTCGAGTGCTTTGTAGTATTCTCTTTCTCAAATGGTGGTGGACCTGTCAAAGGGCAGGATAGCTATTTTAAAAGCATTTGACTTGATAAAAATGGAAGACTAACTAGGAAACAAAGAGAAAAAAAATCTTCCTGTTTTCTTTTCAGCCAAGGATCTCACTCAAATGGGTCTTTTGGTGCAAACCTGCTGACAATACCAAAGCAAAGATCATCCTCTATGACATTGGCTCATCACATGGGTCCCAGGCGAGCAGGTAAGAGAGATCACGCAATTTGTGCACCAACTAAAATAGCATCAGCATAATCCTCATCCTTTCAACCCGGTCTCTGCAAACAGCAAGGAATTTCCTGTCACTTACTGCCACCTGAACCCCGTGTAATGTTTGTTTTGGAAGGTGCTTCTCCCGGCCTGAGTCCCGTGGGTTCACCGAGTCATGGATCTGTCTCCAGTGGGGCTTTCAGCAACTGGTCACCTGTAGAGTTCCCTGACACTGCTGATTTCCTCACCAAACCAAGCATCAACATACATAAGCCTCCAGGACACACACCTAGCTCTCCAGATTTTCAGCAGCCAGTTAAAACACCTGTAGGTTATTTGTGCAGCAGGTACTGTAAACTCTGTTATCATTTCAGTCACTTCATATGGGGTTGAAAAGAAGGCAATTAAAATGAAACCAAAAACAAAAACAAAAGAGAAAAGAAAAAAAAGCGAGACCTGTTATCTGTGTACTTACTAGGGCTGAAAAAAGGACATAAGATCTCCTAATACTCTGTAACTGTGTTATTCAGAGGAGAATAAAGAATGCTGAATGTATGTCACTGCTTGGACATGGCCCATCCTTCTCAGCAGCTGTTACTGTAGAGGAACAATATTCTATGGAATTTTAGCAAAGGAGGGTTTCTGACTTTGGGGTCGAATTCTGTGTTTCTGAATACTTTCTTAGTTATGAGCTCTACTTTAATAATTCCGGGGTCTAAGTCTGGGGGAGGTTGGCATTGATTATTATCTAAGGACAGACTAAACTGATGTGTGCCAAATCTAGAAAAAAATACTAAGGTCAGTTGTTGAAGAGCCTTTTTAAAAAAAGTAATCTGCAGATATTTTTCAGTAGAAGACAGCAGTAGCAAAAGAAGAAAGTTACTGAATGTTGTAAATATTTTTCATGTATTCTGTAAGCTGTGGACGTCAGATACTCAAGCCTGTTCCAACACCCGAACCAGAATTTGCAGAATACAGAGAAAGAAAATCAGGTGGGATTTCAAAATAGACAAATATTTGATATCAACTTGCTGCTTTTTTTCAAAGCCAATGAAATAAAAATTTTACTATTTCTACTTAATTTTTCCCTGTATTTTAACCTATGTATGTATTTTACTTTGTTTTGTGCTTTACAATAATAAAAATAATACAAAATATTGAATGTTTCATAGTAAGGATTTTAAAACAGGCTTCCATTAATACCTTTATAGTTCTGTACTCCATATATCAAACAAGTGCTCTACTAACTAAGCTATACTAATCACTGAACCAATTTTTTCAAATAAAAGCTATGCTTTTAGCTTTTCTTAATCTTCAGATAAGGTTTTGTCTAATAAATTTTGTCCTGTACAACTTCTTTTGCATATTTCTTAAATAAAATGGTTTAGAAACAAGCTATTACTTACATTTCTGTGACAAATCCATATGATCAGTTAAAAATTATTAGACAGTAGTAATTCATGAATAAATTATTGATTTAGTATTTCTGTATGTGTTTTCTTTTAAGGTGAAATTGCAAGTGCTAGTGTTTCAAAAGAATCTTTCCACCACACAGAGAAGAGGAAAGATGAGAGGAAGGAAACGATTGATCAAACACAAAATAAACTGCTTGTAAGCATGTAATTGCAAAAAAAAAAAAACAACTTGCAATAACTTTTCTCAATTCAATGTTTCTTTATAATTCCTAACCTGCTGTGAAGAGGCCTTTTCATTGCTAAAACAAGAATTTCTAAAGGGTTATGGTGCATTGCTGGAGTTCAAATTTTTGTTTAACAATTGATTATTTCTATCTTGCATAAATGTCACTAGCAAATGACAGGAAAGGTTGTGATTGTATTGATTTTGTTGATCAATATTGATTTGTGAAGATTTAATGTTGAGAGGCTAGTATTTTCTTTTGGAAGTTTATGAAAGATGCAGCACTTCCAGTGAGACTTACAAATGAATGTTCAATACAGTGCTATTAACATTTTGGGTTCATACATCAGGTGTTTTTAAAGCTTGTCCACTTAACAAACTCTGAGAACTCAGTAAATGTTTGGTTACCCTGTGCATATTTTGGCTTTGTTTTATTAACTCATCTTGTTCAAAACTAAATAAGAAGGAAAATTTAGCACAAAAATAGAGGTCAAGCCTTTAAGTGTGCTATTTGTGATATTGATTTATGGTTTTCTCATAGCCGTACTTGCAGCACCATTCAATAAATTCACTAATGATTTATCATTTTCAAGGGGTTTTCTGCCAACACAACTGATAAATTAGTTTTCATTGTTATTTTAGAGATGATGAAGTATCTTAATCTCATACAGGTGGAACAGAGTTCTACATTAGAAACAATGTTATTAGACCATGATTCACTAATGGAGAAGATGAACAATTGGAATTTCCAAATTTTTGACCTTGTAAAAGAAATGGGAGATCAGTCTGGAAGGATCCTTAGCCAGGTTTGTTGTCTTTTATTATATGAGGGAGGGTATGTAAAGCCATGCTTATATATTTTGTCTAAACCATGAAGGAGTTTTGCAGTCAACACTTATGTGAGTGCTATCTTGAAAAGCAGAAATATGACTTCTCATGTACTCCATGTCATTGTAAACCATAAAAAAATGGTTTATCTATAGAGAACAGGCTCTAGTTTTTCTGAATTTTGTTCTCAGTGTAAATAGGCTAGACTCACACTGACTAGGTTTTGTCATAATATGCCATTTCCTGTGCAGGGTTATCTCCTGCTTTCAGGATTACTACTCTGTTTGTCAACCTTTTTTTTTTGCTTTATTTCAGTAAAATATTTCTGCCAGTGCTACACGTGGCGGGGGGGAGAGAAGTGATCTTTGAGGCGTTCTTTTGCCTCTGGATCCTACAAAGAGCAGGATTATTTTCCATGTTGCTTTCTGCACCTAGTATCCTCTTTACCTCTTTCTGACCCATTACTAAGCTCTTTCCTGCAGTTTCATGTTTGCTGAAGCCAAACCTGCTGGCAGGTGCAAGAGTAGGACGCTGTTTGCCTTTCCCCAGCTTCTCCCATTCATCAAGGTCACCTGGAAGCTTCTGTCTCCTTCTTTAGAGTGGATTTAGCAGTCATGGAGCTTCTGATCTGACCACTTAACAGTTTTATTTACAGTATCTTACTTTTCCACCCTGGAGCAGACTGCATATCACTTTTGTTCGAGGTCACACCCAGCTGGAGGGAAGGAAACAAGTTGGAAGCCCTCTGATGCAGTTGGAATCACAGGCCTGCACCTGTACTGAAGTCAGGAAAAAACAATGGGGCTAATTTAATTCTTGTCATGAGACACCATCTTTTCTTTTATAATGCACAATATTTTGGGTTTGTGGTTTTTTTAATCTTCAATTAGCCTTTATTGATCATATGTTTTCAGGTCTTTTGTCACCTGAATTAGTGACAAGTGTTAATGTGCAGACTAGAAGGCCCCAATCCAGTTTGGAGTGGTGTTTTCAGGGCAGGGTGCTCTGTGATCCACACAGGTTTGCAGCCTGGGGCAGAGTTCACCCCTGCCAGCACTTTGGTGTCCAGCCCTTAACTCTACCAGAATTTCTGTACCAGTTCTTCCTGAGACTCTGTGTGTGTGTGTATTCCTTGTCCTCCTCCCCCCCAGAGCTTCTGCCTGTTGTGCTGTAAGCACCTGAGACATGTCTTATTGAGCAGCCAGTTAAAAATGCATTTGACCCTCCTCAGTTGTAATGTTCTCAGACAGGGCATGTGAGAGGGGAATGGTTGGGCCATGAGGAAGGAGTGATGTCCCCTAATTTTGCAACTTCTGTTCCTCTGAGCATTTCCCACACTTCAGAAATTGTTTCTCTCTTGTGTGTAGGAAAAAAATTATAAAAATGAGCAGCACTGACTTCTTTTAACAAGTTTTTCTAATATTTTTAGTCTTTTTGGGTGGGGGGATTAGGCTTTGAAGTACATGAAGTTCTACATGTAAACCATAATACATGGTTTATATACATATATGGATGTTCTGAGTACCTTTTGGAAATACTTCTTCATTTGCCAGCTTATGTTGTTAAAAACACTCAAATCATAATAAATACAAGAAATATGATCTTTTTGCCAAAGTCTCAAAACACCCCACAGTGTTGGTGGGGTGTGTGTGTGTGTTTCTTTATGGTTTTGTTTTTTTCTTTTTTAAATTATTAATGATTCTGCTGTTAAAATTAAATAATATGAAGGTTTGAATCATAAATCAGAATATAAATTTCTTCTTTTTAGGTCACTAATGGAATAAAGCATGACTTATTTAGCCTTACAAAAAATTTTGGTCAATATTATTAAATATCATCAGTTGTGCATAGAATTGTCAGTAAGGAGATAAAAGGTTTTATTATTTTGTACTGGGAGGATCATAGAAGTCCACATTTTTATTTAAAAAAATTATTAAATATATCACTCTATCATTCAGATAATCTTTAGTGGAATAGCAGTAATTTCCATGTCTGTCAGCAAGTAAAATTTTAAAAACGAGATTATTTTGAAAGTTGAAAAGCAGGCTATATCTAGATATATCTTTCAGACTTAATTTTAATCTGTATTTAGGTAACTTATACCTTGTTTCAAGACACTGGCTTGTTTGAAATTTTCAAAATCCCCACTCAAGAGTTCATGAGTTACTTCCGTGCGCTGGAAAACGGCTATCGGGATATTCCCTGTAAGTACTCCTGGCTTACACCTGGAATTCTTACACCACCATCTCCCCTCTAGTGTGTGCAGCTGTATTTGTAGGCAGTGCCTGAGCTTAGTGTGTTTTCAGTGAATGCACTTGACAGAACTTGGCACAGTCTAATGAATTGCAGGACAAAGTGGGCGGGCTCTGAAATGGAATTTGTTAATTTGTAGTTTAAAGATAATCTTACAGAATTTGAATTAGTGGTTGAGTGGAGCACACTGAAGTCTACTGCCGATTTAACAGAAATTTGGGTTAGGTCCTTCAGAAAATGAGAAGAAAATAGAGAATTTTGATGGTAGTTATTCACCTTGCTGTGCCAAATTTATTGGAAAACAAAGAAAAAAACACACTTCCCCACTCCACAGATGTTTGCCCAGCCCAGGTGCTCGTAGATATCAGATTGCAGGCCATGCTTGCTTCTCACCATCATTGATTTAAAAGGCCATTTAATCCCTTCCTGAGGCCCAGGTGGGATGAAGTGTGCATAGACAACATTTGATGTTTATCTAACTTCCTTCTTAAAAATGTGATAAATATATCCACTACTAAGTTTAAATACAATTTTTCCTTTTATATTTAATCAAAACCTCACTTACAACACATTTTGTACATTTCAGATCATATTTTTGACTGTGTCCTGCTGATTTTCAGATCACAATCGTATCCATGCCACGGATGTTCTCCATGCAGTGTGGTACCTGACAACACGGCCCATCCCTGGCTTTCAGCAGATCCGTAACGAGCACATAATGCAGAGTGACATAGGTATGTGTTCACACAGGTTAATCTGGCTTTGCTGAAGAATGAAACTGCACTTGGTAAACCAAATTACTCTGGAAGAAAATATCTAATTATTCTTATGACTCACTTTTTTTTTTTTTTTGTACTTTATTTTAAGGCAGCGGAAAAAAAAATCAAAAAACACAAC